>VDFB02078558.1:6783-281418 GCA_007258455.2 Sequoia sempervirens | reverse complement strand
ATATTCTAGAAATCTCAATTCGGAAGAATCGATTGATTAGATTAATGAATTGGAAGAGCACTTTTAGTATGAAGAGATAGAAGATCTTGAGAGGGTCAGGGTCAGGTTTGCAAAGACCAAATTGAATGATCATGCCAACATTTGTTGGAAATAAGTACAACAAGAAATAAATAGAAAAGGTAAATAGAAAATCACCAGATGGGATCAATTTGGTGGAGAAGTTAAAGAGACAGTTTATTCATGTCGATTATGAGTTAGATCTATTGAAAAAGATAGGAGGTTTGAAGCAAGTTGGTAAGTCTATCAAGTAGTACAAAAAATATTTGTACAAGTTCATAATCAAAATAGTCCATTCAAATTTCAACAAGGAAAATGTAGCCTATTACATAAATTGGTTGAAACCAAGTATTCAAGAAGAGTTGAGTTTGGTTAGAATGACCACAACAGAGGACGCTTATCATTTTTTCTTGAAGGTAGAAGAGAAGCTAAATAGAATATTTGAAAGCCAACAAAGAGGAATAGGGCATGGTGGAAGGACTAGTGGAAAATCTTATGGAGGACGAAATGAAGATCAAAAGAAGAATGAAGAATTTGGTCCTAATTGAAATCAAAGAGGAGATAATTCTTATTGTCCACGTGACCAGAACAATGGTGAAAAAAGAGGAAGAGGAAGATCTGGACAAGGCCCTAGGAGAGGAGGCTTCATAGGAACCTATTTGCAATGTGGATAAGGAAATTGATCCTACGAGTGTCCAAAGCATCAAGAAAGGATGAATAGAAGACTTGGAGGTAATTCAAAAGTTGCACATGTAGATGAGGAAGTTGGATCTAAGAATTTTGAAGATGCAAAAAGAGGAAAGACTTTGGTCATTAGGAGAGAATTTCTAAATGAAGAAAAGGAACCAATTCAAAGGAAAAGTTTATTTTGCACAAGGTGCAAAGCTGGAGGTAAATGTTGTGATGTTATCAAATTGATAGTGGTAGAAAAGATAATATCATTTCAAAAGAGATGGTTAACAAGTTGCAGCTAGAAAGGAAGAGGCAACCACATCTGTATTGAATTTCATGGTTGAAGAAAGACCATAGAGCTTTGATTAATGATGAGGTATTTAGTGAAATTTAAGATTAGGAGTATTGTGATGAGGTATTATGTGGCAGCATGCATATGGATGCATGTCATTTGTTGCTAGGGACGTCATGGTAGTTTGATCGGCATGTTATCCATTATGGCCATGCTAATACATATTCCCTAACATAGGATGGAGTTTGACATAAGTTGAAGCTCTTAAAGGATGCAAGAGAAAAGGTATGTAGTAATGCAATATTTTGTTTGGTAGATGGTAGGAATTTTTTAAATGGTATGAAGCAAGAGTATGTGTGCTTTGGATTGATTCCTAGAGTCAACAAAGAAGAAGAAGAGGTACCAGTAGAAGTTTATGATCTACTAGGATAATTTCAGGACTTTGTGTTAGATAATGTACCTTAAGGTTTTCCACCAATTAGGATGATTAGTCACCAGATGGATTTGATACTAGGAGCCAATTTTCCAAATAACATAGCCCATAAAATGGCTCCTGCAAAGAATGAGGAATTGAAAAGATAGGCCCATGAGTTGTTGAGTAAAGGATTGATCTGAGAGAGCCCAAGTCCATCTGTGGTACATACAGTACTATCCCCAAAGAAGGATGGAGAGTAGAGAATGTGTATAGACTCTCAATCGATTAACAAGATCACAATTAAGTATAGATTTCCCTTGCCAAGGATGGATGATGTTATTGACTGCTTGAGTGGAGCTAAGTACTTGATGAAGATTGACTTGAAGAGAGAATATCATTAGATTTGGATTAGAGAGGAAGATGAATGGAAGACAGCCTTCAAAATAGAGGAGGGAATATATGAGTGGTTAGTCATGCCATTTGAACTAACCAATGCACCGATCACATTCATACGACTTATGAACAAGGTATTAAAAGAATTTTTGGGTAAATTTGTCATTATTTCTTTGGATATGATAAGATGGTTATATTTTATAATCCAAGATGATATATTGTTCAGAGGAATCCAGTTATGAATTCCAAGGAGTTCTATGAGAGAGAACCTAATTAAGGAGAAGCATAGTAGAGGATTGGCAAGACAATTTGGTTGAGATAAGATCGTTGCTCTTATAAATGAGAATTATTATTGGCCATAGTTACACCAAGATGTGAATATGTTTGTATAGAGTTGTTGAGTATTCTATATGTCTAAATGGGTAAGTCATAATACTCAGTTGTATAAACCATTACCTATACTAGAGAGGCCAAGGCAAGATATCAGATAAATTCATTCCTGCCAAGAGTACCAAGAGGGATACGATATGGCCATTTGTGGTGGAATATTTCAAAGCATGCATACATTTCCTATCCTGGCATGCTATAAGACCAGTGGATGCCCAAGACCAATATGGAATTTATTTTTAGGAAGCGCGGTTAGACTATATGGTCTACCAAAGAAAATAGTCTCAGATCAAGATACCAAATTTTTTGGGTATTTCTAGAGAACGATGTGGAAGAAGTTGAAGACTAATTTGAAGTTTAATTTTTCACACCATCCAAAAGCTGATGGGTGGACAGAGGTGGTAAATAGGAGTTTGGGTAACCTATTGAGATGCTTATTAGGAGATAAGACCAAGGGATGGGATTTGGTTTTTCTATAGGAAAAGTTTACATATAACAATTCTGACAATAGGAGTATTGATAAATCCCCATTCTAGATTGTGTATGTGAGTAGTCAAATAAATGCTTCTAAGTTAAGAAATATCGACAAAGGAGATAAGATTAGTGCTAAGGCTGAATATTTTATAGAGCACCTAAACAACTTGCATGAAGAGGTAAGAAATCATATCCATAAGATGAATTTTTAGTACAAGGCTAAGATCAGAAGCAAAGATATAAGGAGTTCCAAGTTCGAGATGAAGTCATGTTTCACCTAAGGAAAGAAAGGTTCCTAATGGGAACATATAACAAATTGAAAATGAAGAAATTTGGAGCATGCAAGATCCTAAAGAAGCATGATTCGGGAAATTCCTATGAGGTAGAGTTGTCAATTAGGATAAACATATCTCCTATGTTCAACATTCCAAAATTAATAGAATATCATGAACGAGATACGAAGGATACACCAACAAAAGAATAATAAAAAATTATGATTCCTACTTCAAAAAATGATGGGATAGAAGAAAAATTTTGAAGAGTTGTGTGGGTAGAAGCACTAGAAATAGACACTATGAAGAGTACCTAGTGAAATGGAGAGGAGGGCCTATTGAAGATTTATCATGATTATCTAAGGCTGAGGTTAACTGCCTTGGTTTCCCTCTAACTCCTAAGATGTGACAAGGACACTTCTCAAATTACCCTAGGTGTCTAATGCAAGAGCATCCAGGGTGTAAGAGCAATCTTGCATCATCCAAAAAAAATGTTGATTCTTTTTTTCAATAAGGCCTAAATTTGGTGGGGATACTATTTTTAGTAAGTTAGCATTTGTGCATGTATGGACCTAAAATATTACATAGACCTCTAGAATGGTAAAGTGTAGCAATGGTGAAGAAATCACTTCAAAACCATTAGCCATTTGTGAGATAACTCAAGAAAGAGTTGAAAGTGGAAAGTTGTTATTACATGTGGAGTTGTCCATGAAGGCAATTTCTATTTCATGTTGAGTTTGCATAAAATGCAAGCTTTGGAGGTGCAATTATAATTTGGCAAGTGCATCTTTTGCATGTGAAAGTTTAGTGGCAATTGGAAATTATAATATTACATGTACAGACAATTGGAAACTTGTCGTTATGCACGTGTAGTGGTTTTGGCACTTTCCATGTTGCATCTTTAGTCTTTGGCGTTCGATTTTAGAAATGTTTAATTAATGTATTGTAAGATCCTCTATATTGAGCACTTGTATTCTTAAGGAAGGGGGAGAGAAAAAGAAGAAGGGAAGATAGCCAAATTTCCTACTTGTTCAACACAAAGTGAAGATTGAGGTTTTAGTGGCCATTGTTGTCATTCACAGACTTGCATGTCTGATTTTCTGCAGGTATTTCCAGCCCTTTTTTTGTAATCGTGGTCTTGTGACTAGATCATTGTAATGCACTTGATTGCATGTTTTGATTGATTTTAAGAAAGTAATATAAACTTAAAGGTTTCATGATTGCATGTGCATGAATGTGAGTTGCCTATACTTGCATGTGAGTTGCATGTACTTGCATGAGCTTGCATGTATTTGCATGTGTTGATTCTTGGTGTTTGTGTTTGAGGGAGAGTCTTCCTCCATTATTCATAAATAGGAAGAAATTTCATTTAGGGTAAGGAGATTGGTGAAGTTGCTTTCATAATAGGGTTGGGTGTTGTTGCTATTCGTGGCTATTATTGTCATTTCCAAACTTGCATGTCTAATTTCCTACATGTATCTCAGTCAATATTATTGTAACAAAGATCTTATAACCTTGGTAATCTATATTGCATGTTTTGTAGTTCTTTTGTAAAAGAAATAATTAAATTTCATACTTTTTTATCCTTGAAGTTTTTGTTGTCTATGTATGATTGTGTTTGAGGGGGAGTATCCTTCATCAAGTTATCCTAGTCCAACTGCTAAAAATATGTACAAAATTGGAAGACAATACCCAAGCACCTTAAGACAATGTATGCAAATTTTTCATTCCTTTTAATGCACTAAATAAAATATAGTTGTATTGATTGTTTCTCTAATTCTTTACGATGAGAGAGAACTTGTGTGTTATATACAATTTGAAGATGTGTAGAATGAATGCATTGAATGTCATTAAATACTAGAACAAAGCACCCAAATTTCACAAAGTATATGCTTGATCAACTCAACATTAAAAAAAAAAAAAAAAGATTAATTAACCAATTTTATTTTTTTAAGTTAAATTTACGAAACTACAACTAAACAAACTATCAAATAAATGTACAAATAAATATAATAAATATTGAATATGTAAAAATATAAAAATATAAAAGTGAAAGTAAGAACTAAATATATTAAGATGTAATTATTAAGTATTCTTCTAAATCACTTGTGAGTAGGATGCATGTTATTACTATCTCCAACAATATAGCTAAATTCATCATTTTGACCAACAATACAAATGTATTGTGAAACCTTCCCAAGCTTTTAATAAAGACAGCTTTGCCCCACAAACCGACTTTAAAATTTATATATATATTTTATTAGGATGCATTTTTTTTAATTTGATTGTTCCAATCAAATACAGGTTATAATGTTTTAATGTCATAACTATCTTGTATCCAAAATTCACCACGTTTTCTATAATTTATTAAAATTAGAAACCATAAATTATATTAGGAAATTAGTGTTAGAAAATACAAAGGAATATTTTCACCGAATAATACCAACTTGGATGAGTTAAAAGTAGGTTTAATTTTTTTTTATTAGGTCAGAAATAAATAATTTGTTAATGAAAGGTCGGTCACGCAAGCATTGAAAATTGGAATTTTGGTGTTAATATATTGTTGCCAACATAATCTCAAACAATCCTCTTTGTTTTAACATGCATATTGTCGATTATATGGGGATATTCAAATTTGTTCATATTTGGGATCTTCAAAATTTATGTTTTTATTCAGTACTTTGGAATATATATTATGTTATGTTTTATCTTGGAGGTAGCTGTTGTCCCTCCTTTTGTCTTTTTATCATGTGGCCCTTTGGATGTTCATACTCACCTAATCATTTTTTAGTAATAAATTATTTTATAAATCAAATCATGTGCCCACTTTGTGGTCTCAATTTAAAAGAATGTATCTGTTAGAGACCAAACGAGTCATAATGGTTTAATTAATAAAAATAATTGTCAATGACTATTAGATGTTTGTTATGATGTAATAGGAATATATGTTTGAGAAAATTTGGCTTATCTATAATGTTAATAAGATATTTTTTATTTTTTTTTATATTGAATCACTGCAAAGAATTTATAAAAAAGAATGACAGTCAAAAGATTTTCAAGAGAAGCTACAAAATATAGACAAATTGTCCTCAAGAACACTACAATCTAACAAACATGACACAAACAACAACAGCGAACATCTGCAAGAGAACACACATCAAACACTAAATTTTAGCATACGTTGAAGTTTTCTATAACATATTACATCATTTTTATGCAGTTGCAATAGTTGTCATTTGATCTTGTCCAAATGAATGCTGATTTTGATGCTACCTTTGGGACCCCCCTGCAGTTGCAAACATAAGAACACAATTTGCAAAATAATGTCATAGTAAAATCTTAGCATTTTTTATTCCAGATGAACGTTATGATTAGCAAAAACAGCCATACATCTACTTTTCCATATATTAAACAAGATAATCTGCCTTATAGAATCACCAACACAATTATTATGCAATCCCAAGCCAAAGATAGCTTCTTTCCAACTCAAAACATGCTCAAAAATCGCAAGGAGATAAGCAAAAACAGCTTTCCATTTCCTTTTTGTCAGAGGACAATTCCAGAATATATGTTTCAAACTTTTCATATATTTACAAAAAGGGCATTTAATAGGCTGAAATTGCATATGACCCAACCTATCACCAATAGGTAGTTTGCAATGCAAAATTTTCCAAGCCAAAATTTGAACGTTAGCTTCAGTTTTCGAGTGCCATATTTGATAGTTAAGTTTCCTCCAAGTTTTTTCTTTAAACCTATAATTCTATTTCAAATTCAATCTAGGATTTAAAGGCAACTATGGAAGCAACCTCAAATAGGCTTCATTAAGTGGAAACAAAGCAAACTAAGTCTTTGGCAACCACCGCCAATCCTTGAAAGGATTAAAATGAAGAGGGGTGCGCATCTTCATAACCAGCTCCAAAGGAACCAATGAGATAACAAAAATAAGAAAACTTTTGTATTTACAAGGTAGACCAAGGTTATCCTTAATCATTTGCCAATTGACTCACTCATGAGTGTTAAAGTCCCACAAGTCCTTAAATCTTTGAGCTCCTTTTTTAAATAAGTAATAAGTCACCCTTGGAAATCCCTCAACAAGAGGTTGTCTTTGATATTACACCAATTTATTCCACCAAATTGATGAAAAACCAAGACTGAACCCATGTTGAAGGGAACTTTTCCAGCCTAAGAGAATACTAACTTGCTGCCATGCCTTCCAAATAGAAAGTAAAGGAAAGGAAGCTTTAAGATGGAAGAAAGGTGCCATTAATATTTTATCTTCCCAACTGACAACTTGCCATTTACCTTTGACAGTAGCTTGGGAGATTTGAAAATGAACCAGATTTTTCCATGGAGCATCTCCATTAACTAATCTAACTATCCACTTAGCTACCACGCAAGTCCCTTGTGTCCTTGGATCCAAAAGCCCCAATCTGCTTTTAGCTTTGGGTTGAATGCAATGAAGCCAAGATGTAGATATAAAGCCTGCCTTCCCACCCCAATTAGCCCATAAAAAACTACAAACAATTTTGATGAGGTCCTCATACCCTTTCTTTGAAGGAATCCAACAAGAGGAGTAATAAGACATGTGAAGCATAAAAGATTCAATTCACCACTTGAATTTTCCCAGCAAGGGACAAAAATTTGTTTCCCAATTACACAATTTATTTCTTAATTTTTGTAAGTACCAATTCCACATTTCAGAAATAGAAACCCCCATCCCAAATGCGATGCCAAGGTATAAGGGAATCTTCCCATGTTTAATTTGTTTCCACTTTTTAGGAATCCATTAAGGAGAGGGACCTGTTTGAACCATCAAGAATTTAGTCTTATGGTGAGCAAGTTTAGAACTAGAAACTTCACAATAAAGGTTAAGAACTCCCATGACATTATTAATCTCCTCAGAATTTTGAATAAACAACATTCTATCATCCGCAAAATAGGAGTTTATCACCACAGTATTGTGAGGAATCGTAACCCCCTAAATCAAACAGCTATATTTTTGCAGCATGTAACCCAGAGCATCAGCAGCAAGCACATTTAAGAAAGGAGACAAGGGGCAACCTTGTCTGATTGAACGTTGTAAAGGAAAGATGTTATTCAATTCTTTATTAATCACTAATTGATCATTAGCATCATTGAATATTTGAACATGTCTACAAAGTTTAGGCCCAAAACCCAACAATTGAAGCATTTTGATTATAAAACTCCATTGCATTCTATCATAAGCTTTGTCAAAGTCTAGCTTGACCAAAAGAGCCTATTGTCTTGATTGTTGAGCCCATTCCAAAGTTTCCCAAGCAAGAATAAGGTTATCCAGGATGAACCTTCCGCCAAGAAACCCAATTTTTTTAGGTCTGACCATTTCCTTCACAATTGGTTTAATTCTTGTTGTTGTAGCTTTAGCAATGATTTTGCAGGAAGTATTCAATAGAGTGATAGGGCGCCAACCTAAAATTGTATCTTCATTTTTCCCTTTTGGAATGAGTTTAATTAAGCCCTTGTTTATATCTAGCCCTAAAGAACCATGTTCCAAAGCTTCCAGATAGACCATATAGAAATCTTCTTTAATGTGCTATCATATTTTATGGTAGAATTCCACTAACAAACCATCTATACCAAGACTTTTATAAGAAGGCATAGAGAACACATGTTATAAGTCATCAATGGATAGGATACAGTCAATAAACTAACTATATTTTGAATCCACCCTCTTAGGGATAGAATCTTTCAACATATCTTCCAAAGCTACTTGTGCATCATGCCAATGTGGGTCTTCTTTAAATAGCTTCTCATAATAATTCAAAAAAAACCCTTTTATCTCATCTTGTTCGGTGTAGACCAAACTGGAATCATCTTGAATAGCACCAATAATTTCTTTTTTCTGCTTATAATTAAGATACTTAAAAAAATATTTGGAGCCTCTATTCCCCTCCTTAATCCAATGTAATTTGGCTCTAATTTTAGCTCTCTGCCCCTTATAAATGTCCATTTTACAAATTTGAGATTCTAATGCGGCCACCGAAGTTTGTAAATTATAATTAGAAGGATTGGCATTAAGCATTTTTTTGGTATGTTCTAACTTCCCTTGCATGATTTTAAATTTACATTTTAGTTTCTAAGCTATTCTTCTACCATAGGCATGTAAGAATTCAGCACATCTAGAAATAGCATTATGCCACCATTATCTATATGATTCCCCTTCAATAGTTTTAGGGAAAGAATTCCAAAGAGCCGCCAATGCTTCCACACAAGACATATTTTTTAAATGTGAAACATTGAGTTTGTAAGGTAACTCAAAGTCTATTTTACTATTTTCAAAACTAGAAATAGTATAAAAGATAGGATAATGATCATAAAGACTTGTCGAATAGTCAACTCTAACCATCAGACCTAAGTATCTTGAATGACATAAAGATTTGGAGAGATAAAATCGGTCAATCCTACTCAGTATCCTATCCTCCCCAAATCTACAATTAGACCAAGTGAACCAATTACAATCATGGCTGCCCATTTTGTTGTGAATAGGATCAACAACCCCTATTGTATTGTGACATAATAGCCACTTATCAAATTCTTCATTACTCAACTTGTTATGGTTGAGCCAGTTGTGATCATTAATCAGATCTATCTTTAGCAGAGTTTGTAGTGTAAACTAAACAAAAGCCTATAGGTTGGCCATTGATAAAATTTAGGGCCCACACACAACTATGTGAAGGGTCCTCACCTTTATTAATAAAAAACTTATAGACCCAAGGAGCAAGACCAATGATAGTCCCCCCACTACCTTCTCTATGTGAGGTATAAAGAAAAGAAGCATCTCTCCATACATCAGATAAAGAAGAAGCAAGATGGGTGCCATTAATTTTGACCTCTTGGAGAAAGAAAATATCTGGTTTCCACTTGCCAACAACCTCCTTTACACCATATTTAAGATGAGGGAGAAACATCCCTCTCACATTCCATGAAATTACTTTGTAATTCATGGTACTTGAGAGATAGATAAGTCTTGTTCTTGTGGCAAAGCATCAAACTAGTTGACCAGTGATAAAGTAATTTCAAAGTTGCCCAAAGCTTTTGTATTAGGAGGGGACCTCGATCTCTATCTTGTAGAAGGAGGGGAAGAATTGGATGCCTCACTTCTAGATTTATAGTTTAGATGAGGGGAGGAAGGATGGGAACCCTGAGACACAATACCACCATACTGACTTGTGATAGGGCTTGATGGTTCTTTTCTCTTTCTTACCACTTTCCATCCATCTGTCATCTCATCATCTCTAGGGTCTGAGTTATTTGAGGTCAAATGGCTATTATTTTTTAGAGTTTCAGCCAGAGGCTATGACAACATTGCATGAGATGGACCTTTAGGTGTGAGAGAAACATGCAACTTGTTATTTGTATGTTGTTGTCATAATGGCATTTCAACAAGAGGCTGAGTTGATTTGTTCTTTCTGGCAGGGAAATCTCTAATCAAATGGCCCTCTTGTCTGTAGTAAAAACAAGCATTTGGTTTGTTCAAATAAACAACTGGTTGACAAAATTCTAACCCAGACCCAATGAGTAATATTTTTTGGCAATGGCTGGTTTAAGTCCATTCCAACACATACTCTTGGATGGACTCGTAGGCTAGAGAATTTTTCAGAGTCGTTCTTGCACCAAATCATTGTAGATTCTTCTTCTATTTAAGGTGTTTCTTTTTTGGCAGGTGGTGTTTTTATTCTTCCCCTCCTGTGGTGGTGGCTAGGGCATGGATTCTTGACAAAGCGGTTGGTGGTGTTTTGGCACTTTCGTTGTCCATTTGTGTAGAAGAGGGGAGTAACAAGTTTCACTTCCTAAGAGCTGAATTTGCTCTTATTTTTAAATGAGACTCAAAGCTGAGGCAAGAAACATGGGGGAAAATGGATGGCGAGGATTCCAAAGGTGGAACAGAGCCTCCCAAGTTTGATGCTGAAAATGGGGAGCTAGTTGTGAATGTCAACAACTCGTATGGAAGACCTAGAGATAAGAATGATTATTCAATGGAAGAACCCAACAATGAGGCTACAGGTAAAACCTTGGAATTTGTGCTTCTAGATGATGTTATGGACTGCATTGTTGAATGCCAACATAGATCTATTATTTTGTTCTTTCTAAGAGGTGTACCTTCTAAATCTAATTTCTTTAAGTGGACAAAATTAACTAGGAGAACAGAGGGTGGGAAATTGAATGAGAGGGTTAGGTAATTTAATGTGTTGAACATGCTCAAGTGGTTTTGCAATATGGGACCTAGGTTATTTGTGGTCAGATTTTCTATTTAATAAGAGATTTTGGTAGTGTGATATGGATTGATTCTTAAGATAATATTTATTTATTTATTTGGTTTTAGTGGAATTATTTAAGGTGCTTAATAAGGTTATGTGTATTTTTAAATGAATTTGTTCAGTTGGGTTGTATCTATAGAGCTTGTTTGTCATGAACAATTTATAGACTTGTTTTTCATGAGTGTTCATGGACGACTAAAGCTTTTATTTTGTTAATAAATAGATTTACATGAAAATAAAACCTAACTAGCAAATAAGCTTTATGCCTTGCATTAAGTTCAAATCATTTGAAAGAAAAATTGAAAATAATTCATTGTATTAGAGAAAATAAGGGCACGCCATTAAAATTTTCTACCATAAATAGTTAAGGATATTACTTAAAAGAAAAATTAGTCTATTTTTTATGAAAATTTTCAATTTATAGTAGTATGTGGTACATCCCTTCTTCTTTTTTTTATAAATTTCCTTTATTTATTTTTTGTGTCATTTTCTTTTATTTCATTTACTTTATTTTTCTTCATTCTTGTTTCTTTATTTTATTAACTTTTATTTTATTTTATTTTATTTTATGTAAGTATAATTTAATTTATAGAATGGAGCTAAGTTTTATTATAACTATTAGTATTTTAATAAAGTTTATGTATTGAACTAGTATACTTATATATATACAAACATCATTTCATCATAATAATAAATAATAAAAATAGAATAATCAAACAAAATAATATTCATAACTAAAACAAGAAGGTCAGGTATTTGCTCTATTCATAACATCTGTCTAATTTTCACTCTTTTTTTTAGGCGTCAATCATCATCACAATTTGACAAAACATTAAAAGTTCATATAAAATATATATATACTTAGTCTAAATATCATAATTATTTGTCACTATAATTTTAATTGATTATTGTAATCATTATTTATCATAAATAAAATAGATAAAATTTATAATCAATCAATGCTAGAATACATATTATCTTGGAGGTAGGTGTTGTCCCTCTTGTCTAGTCTTTATCATGTGAATATATGGTGCCCTTTGATGTAATCCAAGGATGTTTATACTCACCCAAAAATTATTTGGCTGATAAATGCTATGATGAATCTAATCATGTTTATACTCACCCAAAAGTTCTTTGCCAATACCAAAGAAGCTATAAAGTTTTGACGAATAAAAGTATTATTTTATTAAATACTAGATGTAATTCATGATTAAATATGAATGTCTTTCAAAACAATTTGTCTTATGTATAATTTTTATAAGAGGCTTTGGTAGCTGTGTGAATTTCTATATATTTTGTTTTACTGTGATTATTTAAGGAGTTTAATAACATATGAAGGGTTATGGGAATTTAAATTATTTATTTGATTTGGAGTGTGATTATTTAAGGAGTTTAATAACATATGAAGGTTTATGGGAATTTAAATTATTTATTTAATTTGGAGTGTTGTATTCCAGTAATTTTATGTACATTGTGTGGTAGTAAAGAGGTCTTTTGATACATTAATTAATAAATTATGTAAAATATTTTTCTACTGCATAAAATCTTATATTTGTATATTTTGTTTATATGGTAATTACACTAAGACTTGTAATATAACAATGAATATTAAGGTTATTGTCTTCATTGATAATTAAGTGCATTATTTAATGGTGGGTCTTAGTCAATCTAATTTTAATCCCTATATAAGTTTGAAAGATCACTCTACTAATAAAACATTGATCTTAAGATTGATGATTTTTTTATGTAAATTATTGATGGGATAATTTTGTGTATATGTGTAGGTCCTCCACTAATCCCTTGGATTTTGGGTGGATTATAATTATGTTCCTTCTTAGATATGCCAAGCAATTACTAGCCATTGAACGAAGGAGAAGTTCTAAAAATTTAATCTTGTATATTTCTACAAAATTGTGTGGAACTAAAATAGTGATGAGATGATATGACATAACATATTATATCTAACATGAATATGTGTATGACCATTAACAACATCTTAATAAATGGTTAATTATTTAATTAAAAAGAAAAATAAATCTATATTTTTTATTAAAAATATTAGTTGATAATAGTAAGTGTTACATCCCTTTAATTTTTTGGACACATTTGTTTTTTATTATTTTTAATTTCATTTCATTTCCTTCATTCTTATTTCTTTATTTTATCAATTTTATTTTACTTTATTTTTGTATAATTTAATATTAAAAAGGAGGTAATATTATAATTATTATTATAAGTATTAAACTAGTATGTTCATGGGGTACGTACATAGAAATAGGGGATAAATTAGTGGTCGGCCTTGAGATTTTTAATAAAATATTTATACATTTTGTAAAATATGTATGAACCATAACACATACACTCTATGAGAGCGTGTTATATTTTGCATTGATTTGAGAAAAAAAATAATATAAATTATTAATATTTGTGTTATATTTAGCATTATTTTTACAAAACAAAATGCATGTGTTATATAATGTATACACAATATTAATTTTTTGAATTAAAAGTTTTGTTCGTCATGCCTATTTAGGTGGATATATCTATTGACTCCTAATTCCATATTTTCAACATAAAATAATGAATTTGAACTTCAACCTCATTATATTTATATGTTCTTCAATAAAATTTTATGAACCATCACCAAAATTATGAGTTGCTTCTTAGCTTTCTAGAAATACATTTTTTAATATTTTGAATAAGTTAATGTATTTACTTTTATTTTCTTTGAAGATCTCACATATTGTTTTTGAACCCTCTAGACTATACTATATTCTGATGTTTTTTAAATTAATATGTTAAAAAAAAATGATGAAATTATATTATGATGATGATAATGATTTTGTTTTGTTGAATCAAGGAAAATATTATCTTGATATTATTTTAAAATATTTATATGTAAAAATGATCATAAGATGTTAATGAATGAATTAATATAATTTTTGGATGTTGTGATTATTGGACTAACTACCTTGGTGGTTTAATGAGGTGGATGAAGAAGAATATTTTCCCCTCCTAGATGAGGAGGGAGTGCATCATCAAAGAGAGGAAAGAATATTTATAAGAAACCAATGCAAACCATGACACTGAGAATGCACACACTTCATAGAAAATATTGTCTAGATTGATCATGATTTTTTGTTAATTATCTTGAGTTTAGGATGAAATAATTTGAGTGTTGCATCATGTTTTCAATGTGAATTTTTCATCTCTTACTTGACCTTTATTTGGTAAGTCAGTTATGAACTTTATGTCATATATTTTGAAGTTATTGTGTATTAAACTTAAATTAGTTATGCTACTATTAAAATATTTTATTTTCTATAAATTCATATAATCTATAATTAAATTAATAAAACTTTATAGATTTTTAATATGTTGGTTTAGGCTTGTGTTCTTTGTGTTGAGATCTCCATAATATTAGCAACCTTATAGGCCAAATATTTCTTAATGTTTATTACTATCAATCTTATAGGCCAAAGCTTTTTCAATTCTCAATGTTTTTTATTTTTTTATTATTGACCTTATAGGCTAGAGGATTCTCAATATTTAAAACTATTATTATCGGCCTTATAGGCCAAAGCTTTCTAAATGTTTTTTTTTTTATTAACAACCGTATAGGTTAGAACTTTCTCAATGTTTAAGTATTTTACTATCAGCCTTATAAGCCAAGAGCTATCTCATAATAGGTGGTTGTTGATTTTTATTTGGCATTTCAAAAAAGAGTTTATTAAGTGGAATCTTGTTGTTGGTTTTAATACCTTGAACTATATGTCAAGATAGGGTAAGCAATGTTAAAATACCCCTAGTTGATTCATATTTTTATATATATTTTATCATTCTTAGCATTATAAAAGGGTGTGTTAAACCCTATAATTGGTTGTTTATGTTATTGGCCTTTGTATTGTGAAAGGGTTGTTTTAAACCCTAATTTTTCTTGTTTATGTTATCATTCTTATTATTATGGAAGGTATTATAGAAGGTTGTGTTTAAACCCTATGCATTTTTATACTTGGCATCAACTATAGTAATGTGGAAGGATGATAATTATATCCTATGTTTTATTATTTGATGTATAGATATATAGCTTTCATGCTTTTGACAGTCTTTAAAAATGTAATTTTATTCATGTATAATTTTTTGAACAAAGATTTTGGCTTCCAAAGGTTCTCTAACTCTTCTAGGGTTTTTCACCTAAAAGGAGAGAAATGGGCCAAAATGCAATGTACACATTCAAGATTAATGTATGGAAGGATGTAATATGCCTAAATGTAATAAACTGATAAAAGAAATGAATTATTGATTCCAAACCTAAGATATGCAAAGTGTTTGAAAACACAGTGGTGTATGCAAAAACACCTAAGAATGCAAGCAAACAATGACAAATTTAAACAAGACGGGGGACGCATGTGCACCTAGAATCTGGAGTCTGATGCAGAGAAGCTCTGGAATCCCATGGAGTTGACTCAAAATTTTGATTGGGACACTCACGCCAAGCTGGGTGACTTAGTCCAGTTTCGAGGAAAATCTGTTGGAACAAGAATTTGCCAAATGGGTACTCAGAAATGCAAAAACCACTTTCCAGGCCTAATAGTGGGATTAAGTCACCACAGATGGAAACTTAGTCCACCTGGGAATCTTGGGAATTTTGGGATAGGATTTTGTAGCTTTTAGTCTATACTTCCTTCTCACAAGTGTCTAGTCCAAATTCTACAAAAAATGGGTTGAAATTGGTCTCCAAGCTTTAATTATGGATTTGTTGACTTTGATGACTTTGATGGATTGAAAACACCTTTTTTACACTTTCCTCTTTGAAAAATCTATATACAAGACTTGCAAACACACAAGCAAAGAGAGGAAAAAGGGTTAAGGGTTAGAGAATAAAGGTTTGCCTTGGTCAAACCCCGGTTTGGTAATCAAACCCTAGATAATGAAATGAAATAGAAATAGAATGATGAATAAACAACATGCAATGTCATAAACTCACCAAATCCTTGATGTAGAAATATGAAGATATGCAGTGAAGTGCTCCAATGGATGACTTGATTATGCTTATAAATGCTTGAATACTTGATAATTGCTTAAGTGAATGAATGATTGAATGAATGCTTGAATGAATGGGGGTTAAAATGAGAGGAAAAACCCTTTATTTATACTTTATTTTCTAATATTTCTCAAAAATAACACATCATAGGCTGACCTCAAGGTTAAGAGAATAAAATCCTGCCAAGAAATTAAAATTATTTTGAATTTTGTACCCAGTGGGACTAAGTCACCTCAGGTGGTGACTTGGTCCCACCAGGGCAATTTAAATGGGTGTCAGGGATTGAAGTCTATTTAATAAGGTTTAATGGGAATATTCTCAAAAATACACTTAAGTATGGACAAAAAGTGCATTAAGGGGTCATTTAAACATAAGAAAGGGTCAATTTAGTGATGACAAGTCTAGAAAAGTGTGAGAGTTTGTTACAACTCTTTACAACACTTTGAAATAAGACTTGGTAAGTGATAAAAAAGGGTTATTTAAGTGAATTATGATGAAAGGTTCCTAGAAAAGTGTGAAAGTGGGTTACAACACTTCACAACACTTTTACAAAACATCCTAGAAGTCTTAATGATTCTCAAGGGTCCAAGACCTAATGTGAACATGTTGGCCACATTACAACATCAAATCTAGGAAAAATCAAGCCAAAGTCCATTAGGAGGACCTGAACATGAGAAAAAGCAGAAGTTTTACTTTTTTATGTCCAAAAATTCCTACCTCGATAGTGAACAAATCATGATATAAACTATTCTTAGACATATGAGCTCGATAGTGATAAGTGTGTGTTGAAAAACTAAGCATAATTATATGGATTAACAATTCCATCACCTTGGTATATTGTATTTATCTAGATATATCAATGGGGTTGGTTTTAAAAAAATGTATAAGAAAAAAAAATTGGTATCGATTATGCTTATATTATATGATTGGAATCTTATGTATTTGTTTGTGAAATGGATGGGAAAAGGGGGTTTTTCTAGATCCTAAATACAAAGAACCTAGGAGTGAAGGGGCCTTTTTTAATATTTCATTAGAATACCAACCACAAAGCCAAGAGATTGACTTTCAACCTCAATGGTGATTCAATCAGACCTAGGTTGGTGATTATTTAGGGCCTTAGGATGATTAGGAACTATTTGAAATGATTAAAATAATTGAAATTTATGACCTAATATGTAAAATATAGATTCTCAAAGATAAATAAATTGTAACAACACTTTGCAGGTAGATCTGGGAGATATCAGAGAGTATGTACCTATCACCAAAACTTGATTATGACATGTGCAGAGGGATTAGTTCACCCCTAGGTGAATGGGCCTTTGATTAGGCTTCCAAAAATAATTTTTGTAGTCCTCTGGTGCTAGATCCGAGATGCTATTTTCCACCTACAAATTTTTCAGTGTCGAAAATGAATTCAACAACTTAGTTTATGTAGGTTGAAAAGAATGATGACAATAAATGCAACAATGAAAAATTGTTCTTCAAGATCTCTTCAACCCTTCTTCAACATATAACCTACAAATACACAAAGAGAGAAAAATATTTGTGCCATATAGGGGTTTTGCTCATTCAAACCCCTTGAATAGTGTTCCCACTTTCACAATGGCAATGTCAATGATAAAAAAACCTTAATGGAAAGGAAGGAAATGATGAATGAACAAATTTTTGCAACTCACCACTCTTCAATAGCTTTATTGAAGGACTAAAGACATAGACATCACTTCAAGGGATTTGTATCTTGATTGCTTGATTTGCTTGAATGCTTGAATGCATGAAGACCTATAATACTTGTTAGCCTTTGCATGACAACATGAACACACATAAACTATGACATGGTGTTAGGATCTTGATTGTTGCTACAAATGACTACTTATGCTACTATTGAATGCTCTTGAAAATAATATTTTCTTCTCAAAACTTTCTCCTTAAGTGTTATATTTCAAATGATCCAAAGACTAGGTATGTATAGGTGTTTATCCAATTTTCCAAAAATTAGATTCCAAAAGCTGACACTTACAATTTGAATTTTGATCATTAAAATACCACCAAAAAATATTTTAATTTGGGTCTTGGCTCATAAATGGGACCCATTCACCCATGGGTGAATGGGTCTCAACCTATACTTCCAAGACACGCATGATCAAAGGTAATTTAATTATTAAATGCATTTATTTAATGTTGGTTCCCATTTTAGAAAATGATAAGAATAAGGCTTTGGAATGCATAATTTGGTAAATTATAAGCTTAATTAAGTCCAATAAATTAAGGAACCTAAACATAGTGTGAAATTATAAAGGTATATAATTTCCTACACTACATTAGATAAATATATGCCAAGGGAGGTCCAATTGTACAATTGTTGGAAAGATAAGATGACAAAGGATCAAGGAGAGTGATCAAGTCCCAAAGATTTATGATTTTATGGTAAACCAACATAGGTACAAAAGAGCACACACATGTGTAGCAGAAATACAAGGTACACAAACATTCAATGTCAAAATTAATACAAAAAAGAAAAAGAGATGGACTAGCAAGTTGTATTATGTTATACAACCATAAAATATACTCACAAGGGCTAGTGAAGTCTGATATTCACTAGGTGAGCCCATAAGGAAAATATGAGAAACACACACTAGGTCTTGTAATCAAGGGAAAAATCAGATTTGTTAGATGGTTAGATCAATAACACTAAAATCCATTGAAAATAACGAAGCACAAAGGAAAAATGATGAAAACAAAAGGAATGATATTACCATAAGTCTTCCTCTTCCATGCTTTACCTTCGTTACACCTCCTAGCTTGCAGTAAAATGTTGCCCTCAGATTCGTGTATGAGCAATTATGACAAATGACAAGACTAAAGCAAGTTTTGAAGGATTTATTCAAAATCTAAATGCCTATGCCTATTGCTAATGCCTATGTCTAAAACATATGCCAAAAGTGATTAAATGACTATATTAAATACTAAAATTGCCTATGACAATAAATGTGAGAGTAAATAAATGCCTATAATAACTATGCAAAATGTCAGCATGTGTATGTCCTTGAAAAATGAGAAGAAGATGGCATTTTATAGAAAAGGCCATTTCGAATGGACGAGTGAGATAAATTGATGAAATGAATGATCCAGATTAAACCTAAGAATCCCTAATTAGGGTTAGGGAAAAATCCTTAATCGAACGGTCAGAATAAAATTGAATTGACGGTGGAAAATAAATGAGACAATTAATTAGAAAATAAATATTTTCGAAAAATCAAGAAGATAAGATTGCCTGATTTGCAAGATTCGAAAAATCAAAGAGATAAGATGGACTGAAGATAAGATTTGGAAAATCAAGAATTTTGATTGCTTGATTTTGGAAGATAATTACTAATTTGAATTAAAATAATTCAAATTATGGATTTTGAGAGATAATAAATAATCTTTTTCATATTTAATCGGACAGTTAGAATTGACATGACATTTTAAATAATTTAATTTATTTTAAAATGAGAAGAATATTAATTGGCAATTAAATAATTAATTTTAATTATTTAATTTAGGAGATAAGACCAACCAAAAATAAATTAATCAATTTATTTAATTAAGACAATCAATGACGTATTAAATAAATAAATGTAATTCATTTATTTAATAATCAAGAAGAATTAAATGACAAAGGGGAATTAAATAAATTAAGAAATTTATTTAATTAAAGAAAGACTTAGCCAATTAATGACGTATT
Source organism: Sequoia sempervirens (assembly GCA_007258455.2). Lineage (NCBI taxonomy): Eukaryota > Viridiplantae > Streptophyta > Pinopsida > Cupressales > Cupressaceae > Sequoia > Sequoia sempervirens. The sequence continues at coordinate 261,391 of VDFB02078558.1, read as the reverse complement.
TAATAAATAAATAAAATTTATTTATTTAATAATAATGAAGAATAATTGACATGAATAAATTAAATAATTATGAATTATTTAATCAATAGTCGAATGTGGACCAAGGACATAATTAAATGACATAATTATGCTAGGGCGAAAGTGGTAAAAATGAAGCTTGCAGGCCTAGGTCATTTTTAGGTGTCTACAGGTCTATAAGGTGTGCACTCATAAAAAAGGTAGCATAAATGGTAAGGATGCACTAGGTCTACAGGTGTGTACTCATTTGTCAAACCATACAAAAAGCTATACTCCATAATAACTTTGATAAGGTGCCACAAAAATGATCAATACGCTATGCCAATGTTACACTAAGTTCATCTTCATGTGAACAAAGTGAATCCTATGTGTAGGTAAAATTCCTAGTCTAAAATACACAACAAAACTAAATTCGAACAAGGAAAACACAAACAACACCTCAACGATTAGCCTAGTTGAACTTGAACAAAAACAAAACAAATAGAGTGAGTTACCTTATCCAATTTGATTGGTTGGTTGGACCTGTTGATTCATTTGATTGTGTGCTCCTTCGAATGGAAAATAGCATGAAATAGGATACAAAATGTTGAGGATGAGATGGGGAATGCAATGGTGTAAATGGGTATTTTGATGGGTACACAATGTGGATGCAAAATGGAGCTCATAGTTGCAGCAATGGTGGATGCTTGTTTGAGTACTTGTGTGCTTGAATGCAGGTGTGCTAGATTGAATGAATGATCCAAATGAGGGAAAAATCCTCTTATTTTAGGGGAAATGTCTCTAAAAAATGGAGGGTTGATATTTAGCCACTATGGAAAATATCAAGGGCTAGGGTGAGTTGAGGACTCACAAGCCCTCACATCTTTCCATGTGTCCAATGAGGTGTCAAGGGGAAGGTGAGGTGGAGGTACTTTAAGGTACCTTGGGATTGGGGCAAGATCTTATAAAGGAGGTCCTTGTCCCCATGTGGGAGATGTGACACATGAGGAATTTAAAATTCCTCAAATATCCTTATGGGGAAGAAGAGAGGAACTAGAAATTCCTAAAAGGCATGGGGCAAATAAATGTGAATTTTTAATTCACATGGGGGAATGGGTTTCCTTCTCTAAAAGGAGAAAGCAATTAATGAAGGTTGACTTGGGGGTATGCCATAAATGGAATAAGGATTAGGTTGACCTAATCATGCAATTAAAGTTGTGCAAATAGGGGATTAGGTTGATTAATGAGGGATTAGGACAAGTGGAGAATTATGGAGGATGTGACACTAATCTTGATTAAGGGTGTGCACATTTTAATCATGGATTAATTAAATTAATCCATATTAGAGGGAGATTATGGAGAATGGGACAAGGAGACAAAAAAGGGTGAATTTAAAATTGATTTAAACTCATAAAGCTAAATGACTAAATTAAATAAATTAAAGCATTTATTTAATTTAGAGAAGAAAGGGGGTAAAAGATAAAGTATTTAATTATTTAATTAAATACCTTAGGAACATTATAAAAAGGGGAAATATTAATTAAATAAATTGTTTAATTAATGTCAATGAGGCTTGCGGGATAGAAGAATAAAGGGGATGAATTTGACCATATGGGGGTGGTCAAATTCAGATTTCTACAAATCTAAAAATGCCAATGTATGCCCCTAATTTAAAGAAATTATTTTTTATTAGGGGTAAAAAGGGTTTTGAAGGGGCCTTGAAACCCAATACAGATAGGTTTTACAAGGACTCAAAACCCAAACAAATAGAGAATTGCCTAAAATAAAAGATGCATGCCATCAGTAGACAAAACAACAACATCCATAAAAAGAATGACAAGACAAAATGAGCTACATGAAATAGGTTTTGAAGGGGCCTTAAACCCTTTTACAATCAGTTTTTGATAGGGACCTTAAACCCTTAGAAAAACTTGAGCACCGCTTGAATTAGCCAGGCATCAACAAACCAACAGCTCAGAACATCCAAATATAATCCTAGGAAAATGGTGAACATAAAGGTGTAAAACTCCAACAAGACCTTATTTCTCAGTGAAACCAATAAGTCCAAAAACCCCCACCTTGATAGGGGCTTTGAAATACACAATAGAGAAACCACCTGCATTAGTCAGGCATCAACAAACTAGCCACTCATAGCAAAAACCACTAAGCCAAGAAAAAAAGTCATCTTAATAGTGTAGACCATCATCAACCCCCTAAACAACAACACTAGAAAATTCCCAATCCCCACCTCAATAGAGGAGTTAGAGGTCACAATAGAACATTGAAGCACATCAACTTTCTTCAAGAAAAACCCCACCAACTCCAACCCCACCTCCACCTCAATAGGAGAGAGATCCCCTCTATAGGAGAGGGAGATATGATAGCCCTAGCCTCCAAAGCCTTCACTCTTCTACCCACACTAGCTCCACCTCAATAGGGCCAAGCAAAAGAGAAAAGAACTCCCCACCAAATCTATAGCAACCACCTTCACCTTAATAGATGAGGGCTCTGCCTCAATGGGAGAAGTCTTCACCTCCAAATAATACACCAGTTGTAGACCCAAGAAGAAATAAATAACTTCAAACGGGAGGACAATCACACCCTCCATAAGCATAGAAAGGTCTAGGAACAAGAAAGAAATAGAATGAGCCTCAGCCAACAAAAAAGGGACCATCTAAGCCTTCATAATAAAACTTGAAAAATTGTATGATATTAAGGGTATGAGCCTTTAGTTGTTGGCTCTATAGGAAAGAAGCCCCACAATTTCACCAAAGGGTCTCCCCTTAACACCAAAGTCAAATAGTATCAATTGTTGACATAGTAGGGAAAGACCCAATGAGGTTTGAACCTTGGTTGTTGGCCCTATAAGAAAGAAGCCCTAAAGAAATTGTTAAACACCATGATATGAGCAATTATTTTCAAGTAGGAAATGATAAATGTCATGTCACAAAATATCACAAGCGCTTATTTGGTGTAGTGTAGGAAAATGTACTCTACATTTTCACACTTTTTTTGGGCCCCTCAATTAGATTGGATTTAACTATGCCTTTATAAGCCCTATTTTTCATCTACAAGCCTAATAAATTACATTTTTCAAAGGGGAAACCTAACAACAATTAATGCCAACACATAATATTTTACCTTGAGCAATGTGTGTTCCAGGAATAGGTGCCTAGGACCCATTAACCCATGGGTGAATGGGTCCTCCCTAGGCCTTTGAACCTAAATTTAAAATATGTTTTGGTGGTATTTTCATTTCCCTAAATTCAAATTTTAATTTCGGCTTGTAATGTTTAATTTTTAGGAAATTAAAGATACATACCTATAAATACAAGGTATTTTTATCAAATCAAGCCTAGAAGTTTTCAAGAAGAGTTTTAATGCAAGTATTCTTAGAGAAAATATTGTGATCAAGGACATTCAAGAGCAGATTTATCAGTGATTTATTTCAGCAATCAAGATCTCAACCATCATGTCAAAGTCTTTTGCAATCATGCATTTTTTTGTGCTAACATTGTGATGTAGGTTCCAAAGATTCAAGCAATAATTCAAGCCATATTTCAAGCATCAAGATCCACATCCATTTAATCCATTTCATGTATTATCAAGATCAACATTTCAACACTCTAAAGGTTTATTCAAGGGTTTGGTGAGTTGCAACATAGCATTTGTTCATTCATCATTCCTTATCATGTTTCATTATTTAAATTCAAGGTTTAATTACCCAAATGGGGTTTGACCAAGGCAAACCCCCATTCACCAAAAACAAGAAATTTTTCCCTCTTGTGTTTTTGTTTTAGATCTTAGGTTGAAGAAGGATTGAAGATCTCTTGAACAGAAAAATTGGGAAATTTTTCAAAGTTGTCGAAGTTTGTGAAAGTTGTCATCAAGCCATAGAAACTCACTTACAAGATTTATTTCCAACTTTTTGACACTAAAACCCAGATCAAACAAAAGCTACAAACTGTCATCGAAGGCTCCCAAAAGCTAGTTGAAATACCTGATCAGAGACCCATTCACCCATGGGTGAACGAGTCCCAATTTACCTCCCAAAACTACCTTTTGGCGATTGGTACATAGTGTTTAACCCTTCTCAGATTTGTAGAAATTTTGTTGTTTTTGTTTGTATTAAGCTTTAAATTGATGTTTCATATTTGAATGAGCATAATTGAGTAGATTTTCTATTTTTTAGTTCTTCTCCCAAAATTTTTGGTCAGGTTGATACCCCTGTCCTCAATCATAAGTAAATCAATAGATTCTCTCATTGATTTGTCTCACCTTAGGGTTGTAAGTCAATTCTTTGTGTGGATCTGATTTCCTAATGAAATAGTGAGAAATAGGTCCATCCACATGTATTATTTTCAAATTTGGGAACCCCGCTTTTTCCCCTAACATATTTTTCTTTATTTCATTTTGGTGAACCCAACATTCTTCCACTATAACTTTCTGAATTCAGAGTCCATTCAAACCCTAGATCTAGGATTTGCATTATTTTGCATTTATTTGCATCTCATTTAGGGTTTTTAACTTGCATTATTTTGCATCTCATTTAGGGTTTTATGTTTGCATGTTGCATTCTTTAAAATCTAAAAAAAATCAAAATTTCATTAAATTTACATAGTTCTTACATAACATTGCATGATCAATTATCATGGTCTCAAATTGGCTCAAACTAAAGGCTATAGGAAAGTGTGGTTGGAGGGGGACTCTCTGAATATCATAAATAATTTGAAAAATTGCATGCCTCCCTCTTGGACTATTGAGTCTTTGATAAGGGAATCAATAGATATTTTGAAATCCTTTGATGAGTTTTATATATCACAAATCTTAAGAGAGGGTAATGGGTTAGCAGAAATTTTTGCTAACATTGGTGTTAAATAATTTAGAGAGTGGGGTCTTAATGACCCTCTTCCTATAGAGGCTATTGCTACTTTGAACCATGATTTCTGATTTTAAATTAGTCAACTTCTCATTATGGTTGGCAGCATGCATGCATTTCTTCACGTGGTTGATTGTGATGAGAAAGAATGGTGTGCAAGATTTAAATCAAGAGATTAGTACGAGAGTTGGGTGCCAGAGGAAATGAAACTCTAAGGTCATTATTATCCCCTACTCCATCTTTGGTCTCACATGAATTTTGGGTGGTTTTTGTATTGTTTTCTAGAGTCTTCTTTGTTCTGTGTTTGTAATCCTCAAGCTGGTAACTATTAATTGTGGCGAGATGGGTGGCAACAGAAATCGTGTTGAACCCTCCTCATGCAAAGCTGATAAGAAGAGGAAGGAGTTATGGAAAGTGTTGTAAAAGGGAGGGTTAACACCCTACTTGGAGAAACTCCATGGTAATTGTCCTCAAGTTACGAATCTTTTTGTTAAAGGATGGAATGACAAGAGTGCTTAAGCTTTATGGGATGGAATTTGAGATTAATGAAGAATTGATTGTTGGTATAACTGGTCTTCCTATGGATGACATGAAAGTATTTAGGGGTAAAAAAGAGGGGCAGACCGCAATGACAATATTTTTCAAAAATGATGAAGAGAAGAATTTGAGGACTGCAAGGAGTGGAAGATATCAGAGAAGTTCTATTAAGGCATTATGGGGGGATGTTGCAAAGGAGATTGTGCACTACATTACATTGGAAGGTCATTTTTCTATGATTAATGCATACCATTTTATCCTACTTAATCACTTCCAACACAAGAAGAGGGTTTTGTTCCTGTTCTATCTTCTAATGTCTCTTGATTCGGATCTTAAGGAACACAAGAAGAATCTAAAAATCTTGTCTTGCATGTTGGGTTAATTTTTCTCATCTCTGATTATGCAAAGAATTTTGAGGTTGCTAAACCTATGGTCACCCCAAAGGGTAAACAGTCCAAACCTATTGAGGAGTATGAGACTGTGTCTGAAGAGGAACCTACTAGCAAAAAAGTCAAGAAAAGGAAATTAATTTTGGAAAAAGAGTTTGATTTGGAGGAGGATGTGGACTACATTCTTGATTCCCTTGCTTCCCTGAAGGGGGGTCCACATTCCCCTACTATGGGAAAGAAGAAAAATGGGGTTCCTTGTGCTAGTAAGGGTTATTTAACTTATAGTGAAGAAGTTGTTGCTATTGTGTCGAGTAGGGGTCTGATGGTGAAGAATTACTTGTATGGGGAGGCCTCCTTACCACCCCCGGTTGCTAAGAAGAAGGTGGTTCTGTGGGAAGGAAGCGAGAAGAAAAGGGTTTTGAGGACCGCAAGCCAAATGCTAGAAAAGGACCGTCCTCTCACTATTGTGGGTAGCTTCTTTGTTGATGATTCCCCAAGTGTCAAGCTGGTTATGCAGATGAAAGATAAGTCTGGGGAAGCTACTATTGATGTGGATATCCAAGATGTGGATTTGGAGAGGATCAAGAAGAGAAAGGCGGTGGCGGAGGAAATTGCGAGCTCCATCCGCAAACTCAAGTCTCTGATTGTTGTGTAAAAAGGTAAGGACTCCCCTGCTAGTCAAGATAGGTTAGTTCCTCTAAGGAGGAAGATGCCTTGGGAAAAGGGGTTTTCAATATTGATAGAGAGTATTTGTTTGATGTGCTTGGATCTGCTCATGAGGGGTCCATTGTCTTGTTTAAGCTTTTTAAATGGTTTTCTCATGAACTCAATAAAACTAATGCCAAATTCAAGGGTGTGGTTAGTAAGGTTGAGGGGTCCTCTGTCAAAAATCAAATAGATGAGTTGTTTGACTCCTTAAATACTGTGGCAGACACTATTGCAGAGGAAACTCTCAAAATGAAACAAAATCTTGAAGGTAGAATCCTCGTCCTTGTGGATCAAATGGTGAAAATATGGGATACGATTATGAGAGGGGAGGAGGTGCATAAATCTACTGGTAAATTTGAGTCTATTGTTGTTACTTCCCCTATGGTTAGTGCTAAGAAGCGTAAGGATAGTGTCCTTGTTGAAGAGGTTGTTGTTGCTAGTAAGCTAATGGAGGAGGAAGGTGTTGTTGGGAAGGGTGATGAGAAAGGTATTGTTTTTATTTCAGAGGTAAATACGGGTGGTCTTAGAGCCAAGACAAGGAACAAAACTAAAGCCCAGGTTGGGGCTTCTGGGAAGCATATTTTTGATGTTTGTGATGATGCTCAGAAGGTTATGGCTAGTGACATGGAGGTGGAAGATATTTTGAAAAGCATGTAGTGATGTTGTTGGGTGGCTCTTTTTTGGCTGACTTTTTGTTGACGAATCACTGTTATTGGGCTATTTTTTGGCTTAATGTTTTTATCTTTAATTTCAGCTACTTTTTGAGGTAAAGGGTTATGAGGCCCCTTCAAAACCCATTTTTACCTCTAATCAAAAACATTGCATGATCTATCACTTAAATCAAAAAATTGAATCAAAATTGCATCTCAAATTAGGTTTTGTTTTTGTCATTTAGCATCATTTCACACTTGCATTTAGATTTAATTTTCAAAAAATCTAAAACTGTAACTAATTGTTTGCAACCAAAATCCTGAAAAATAAACATCAACTCATAAATCTGTAATTTAATTTTTCAAAACCTTGACACAAGACCCATTCACCCATGGGTGAATGAGTCCCTGATCAGGCTTATTTTTGAATTTTTGGGCATTAAAAACCCTCTACCTGCACTATGTTTCTGCATTCATCTTTTTGTTTCAATTTCTAGAATTTTATTTTCTACAATTATTTACAATAAGGTTAATTGATCAATTCAAATTCATTTCAAAATCAAAATTGGGATTACAAGACATCATTTTTAGGTTTTTGCATAGTATAATCAAAAAATTATCTTGTTTAAAATTTGGAAATTGTTATCTCTTTGCATTACACTTCCTATTTTTGAGTGTTTGTTGCAATTATCTAGTGCCTATTATCCATTTTGGGTGCACCTTAGGTTTGGTAAAACTTGTATGAGCTTCACAACCTAGTTTCCTATTACCAATATTGTTGTGAGACATAGTTTGAGACTCATGCCATCTCGTAATACATCTGTCACTGTGGATCTTGGGTTTTCCAACTCTTTCACTCATAGTGTTGATACTAGTCAACCCACTCTGGACCATACCCTTGACTCCTCATTTGCTATGACCTCTTTACCAACAACTAATGTCACTAATGTTGAAACAATGGTTGGTAATGTCCCTCAAGAGCTACAGTCTGAATGGTTGGGACCCTATGAAATCCAATGGGATTTCGCAATGGAGCAGTCAAGTTGCAAACCATAGATGCAGTTAGATTGTCAATGGACATAGATTGAAGATAAACAAGCATCCAACTCAAAAATATTATTTTGTTCTTTCTCTGCTACATCAATATGATAAAAAAAATGGGTCTGATGCATACATACTATCATAAGAAAATAACTCAGTGGTAGATAGTATTGGTTCTCATAATGACTTAGCAGATGAGCTACACAGCCACCTCCTAAGGGAGCTTAGGTATAATTTCTTATCCTACTTCACATGCACACACAACACAAGTGCCATAATTAAAATCTTCTTAAAGACTACTTCACTATGCAATAGGGACCTATAGCATCATAAATAAAAGTTACCACAGCTCAATTTGGGACCTATTGATGAAGGTACCCATAGCTACTACTTGTAAGAGCATTAAAAAATTTGTACCAAATTACTTGCAATTCATCCACATTCATTCAAATTTTTCCATGCATGCAACCTTAAACATGTCATATCAATACATGCAACCTAATCATTTCATTCCACATTGCCAATTTTGACTTCCATGCATTCGAACTATCACTTCACATTTCATCAACCGTACTTCCTGCATCTTTTCAAATCACACATTCCAACTTGTCATTTATTCCATCATACATTGCAATTAACCAACATCAAATCACACTCATGTTGCGAACACTCAACAAATATTTTCGCACGTGTGAAGTTACATTCATCTCATTTGACAAGTACGCATACTAAACTGCCATAATTAACATGGATTCTCAATGCTTTCACTATGTACTCACATTAATTTAGCATTATTTCTATTCATTGACCTTATTTACATATTCATTAATCATACCCTCTACTTTTTCACATGTATTGAAGTAAGGTCACTTCAAGGTTCTAATTTGGGGGGGAGATAGTATATATCAAAAAAAAAAAATCCACCAAAAGAAAAACATAGAAAAACCATACGAACCCTTTTTTTATTTATACATTTCTACACCTACAACCTTTTTGTTGTCAATTCCCTAGATTCTGAGCTAATTTGAATGTAATTCAAGCTGAGTTAAGCTGAAAAAGAGGAGAGAAGGGCATAACAATTGAAGTTACAGTGAAAGGAAGTGCATGCAAGTGTAGCAAATATAGATGGTTTTTTTGCAAGGTGTGCACCCTTGGTCTCCTTGTGTTGTGTAGCACAACATTTGGGTTCATAACATGGCTTAACCACATCTCATGCATTCACTGACTCTGACTGTTGTATCAAGCATTAAAAACTCAATATTTTGGTGCATCAACAACTATTTGTGCAACAATTGGTATCAGAGCCTAGGTCATGGGTTCAAAGCCCTTGCTTTCACTAGGGGATTGTCGCAAGGTGTGTGTCCTTGGTATCCCTATGTTATGCAACGCAACACTCGGGTTTGTGACATGGCTTAACCACCTCCTATGGATCCATTAACTCTGGCAATTGTATTGGGCATTAACAATTCGATCTTTTGGTGCAAAGACAATCGTTAGTGCAACAAATTTGTGGGTGATTAAATTGAATTTTGAGTTGAATTTCTAAAGTTTTGAGTAGAGTCAAGATATTTCACCAAGGGAGGTGATATTGTCATAAGGGAGCCATTAGCACATAAGAAAATATTGGAGGACAAGTTAGTTATGTCCATTTTCACAAGGGTGGGATGGTTGGACTACTTTTTTAAGTTGATAGAGTTTAATGAAGACATGGCAAGGCAATTTGTAGCTACATTATAATATAATGAAGCCACTATCAAGGGATTGAGAGTGGATGCTTTAGAGGTTTTAATTGCAAAAGTGTTTGTTCTACCAAGGAATGGATCTGAATTCCTTGTTAGAGTGAATGTAGTAGCTCTCAGGGATGAGTTCAAGGAGGTAGGAGAAAACCTTGATTCATCATCACAAGGTATGAAGAGATTGTCATTTCCCTAGGTATGGGCCTCTTTTTCTTCTTATATTATTATGTATATCACTTGTGATGGTAGAAAATACCTCCTATATACTATGCATTTTAAGTTACTAAGTCACCTTTGTCACAATAGATTGGTCAATGTACCTAATTTCCTTTCTAATTTCTTAAAAAGAATGGGGTCTGAATATCAAAGAAAGATAAATGATTCAGCTTTTCCACACTACTATTTGCTAACCTTGTTAGTGAAAAAGATTCTTAGGTTTTAGCATCCATAGGTGTCCTAGGGGAGCTTCTTAATTTGTAAAGATATTAACCATATTCTTGAGGAACTAATAGTTTCAGAAAACCTAGAGTCACCTACTGCATCTCTAAGGGAAACTCCTCCAATTTCGCTTGCTACTTCACCTTCCCACAATAGAGGTGAATCAGAGGGGAAAAGCGTGCAAATATCACCACACACAACATCAGACCAACTTGCAGCAAAAGAGGTACATAAAACCCCAGCATCCTCTAGAAAAACACCAAAAGAAAAAAAGGTGGTTCTTCTTTTGCACCTTCAAAGGTGTTAAAAAGGAAACCCACTCAACCAAGGCGTTCACACTACCTGGCAAGGAAATGTGCTATTAAGGGAAGTATTGAGAAACTAGAGAAAGAAAAATATGTTGTGATAGCGGGTACCGACTCAAAGCTAAAAGATAATGTGTTTGAAAATGTGCATGTTCCTACAAAAAGGAAATGGTATATATCTACCACCTCCAACTCATATTTAGAAGATTTTTTTTGCCAACAAAACCAAATAGAGAACCCCATTATCCTTGATGGTGAGGGGTTTGAATACACAGGGGTTGGTCCTGTGTTGGTGATGAGCAGTTTTTGAAGCATAAGGAATTGTTTTTAGAAGAAAGGAATGTCAGAAAAGAATTGTAAGAAGCATTAGAGAGGATCAAATAGCTATAAGAGATGGAAAAATCCTATGAACAAAGGGACAAAGAAAGGGAAATGAGGATATAGGAATTATAGGAAAAATTATACACTTATGGACATGGGTCAAAGTTAGATTTGCTTGCACAACTATCAATAGTTAAAGTGGGAAACAAAGAACTTGTAATTGAAAACAGAAGACCCCCTGCCACAAAAACTCTAACCTATCACACAACTATGTCCCTAGGATATCAATTGTGGAAAGTTACTCAAGAGTTTTCTAAGTAGAAAGAGGATTGGAGAAGGAAAAAGAAGTAATAATTTCAGAGTATACTAGGATACTGGAGAGCAAGGACATTGAATTGAGAAGGTTAGCATTCAAGGTGGAAGAAGTAGTAGATAAAGCCGCCCAAATTGTTAAATGTAAACCTTCAGCTAGAACATATGATTTGTTTTTACAAGAAATTTTTTTGAGTTTTCAGTTTAGTAGGTTGATTAGTAACCAACCAATTGCTATGAGTAGAAAATTTGATTTTCTAAATGTATTTTCTAATGCCACACCAGAAGATCAGGATCAATTATGTGAATATTATTTTCATAATTATGTTGTGCCCGAGGACACAAAATGGAACCCATTAATCTTTGTGGGAGATTTACAATTAAGGGTACTAGCATCCTATTTCAGAAATGAAAATTTTAGGGGTGAAATCATGGAAGAGTATACAAAGAGAGAGAGAAATCAATTGCTCTCCTAATTAGAAAATAATCTAAAACCACTGAGTTGATCATAGAATATTGATTGCAATTCTTTGACCACAAGGGTGTAGGTAGGAACATAAAATTGAGAACACATGATTATATAAGGATGCAGATATTGATTGTTCGACTTGTCCACCATTCCTACCAGTTTGTGCAAGAAAGATGGGATAGTTTAACTCTTGAATTGCAAAGGAAAGAGTCCCACTCCATTTACAATTTTATGGCCATGCTTGAAAGAACAAGAAGGTATATGGATATTGCCATAGAAAAAGGACTTGAATGGGTGCCACTTACATTTCATCCACCAATGCTCCTATACCTGGTATCACACTAGACAGAGGAGAAGAATGAAGAATGTGAAAGAGAAAAGATTGTCAGAATGAAAAAAATTGCATGCTATAAGGGATTCTACTTGAAACGGGTCAAATGAGTGGATGATGTCACAAACTTCAGGGAAATCACTTTGCACTATAACATCCAACCCTAGTTAATTTACTTGAGGATGAGAAAATAGGTAGTTGGGGGAAATGACAAATCTAGTAATTAGATAGTTTTCTTATGCTTTTATGCAAGTTCAAAGACATTCTTAGACATTTATCTTATACATATCCCAACACTATGCTATCTTTTATTTTTATTATACAACCTTGAACTTGATTTAAAGTATATGGAAATATGGTTATGATGTGATGGTTATTACATATTTATGTATAGATATGTATGAATTGTAATGGATATATTTTCTTAGTTGTGGTTGTTATTATTATGTGCATGTGTTATGAAATAACTCTTTGCAACTAGTGGAGGTAGATTGTAGCTTGTAGCAACTACAAGGTGCAACCTGTAGCCAAAGGAGTTCCTAGACAGCAAAGCACGGGAGGTTCTAGAATAAATTGAATGTAGCAACTACAACATGGATACACTTGATGAAGATGATTGTGCATCATTATGATGTCCAATAAAGGTGTTGAAGCAAAAGAACCCTATTGCAGCTAGGAGTCTAAGATGATTGATTCAACTAGTCCACATTCTAGTTATGTTACATCAGAGTCTTAGTTCTACTTGGACTCTTCTTCCTTTTTCAGTTATAAATTTTTAAGCCTTTATCACACCCTGATATATAGGGAGTGGTGATTTATGGTTTCAGTTTAGAGACCTTGTTTTAATAAACTTCCTTCGTGCCTATATGTATGGCTCGGTGGTTGAGGTATTAGGAGTTAGTTAATTTTGTTCAAGAGTAGATATAGTTTTTATATATTTTTCTAGTTAAGTTGTTCTTACACAGACAATGTTTGTTGTTTAATCATGATTACATGAATAAGATATCTTAGTAGAATCTTTTGTGATATTTTGGAGTTGTGCAATGAATGGTTTAAGTTAGTATGATTGTGTTAATCTAAGAATTTATATTTGAGTTAGATCAGTGGAGGAAGTAACTTGAGCAAGGGACACTTAAGGTAGTTATTCCTCACTTCATTTTTAGTACAATTACTTATGTTGTAGTAGTTATTTCATAAATGCATGTTAATTAGATTTCTTGTATTTTTCATGAGTAATTCTTGTTTCACATTTATGCCTTAGATTTATTAGGATTGTTGTACTCTAGAGTGTAGGTTTAGTTATTAGTATCAATTAATTACTAGCATTCATTTCTTAAGAGTAATTAGTTACAATCTTCTACTATAGGTACCCGTAGCAATAGTGCCAAGATTACTTTCTTTACTGATATACAATTTTATGATTCCTCAGCAAGTGTAACACTTGTACTAGGATGGATTAGGTAGTTTTAAGCCTTTGAAAGCACATACAGTGTCAGTACCATCACAAGCCTACTATCCCTAGTCAATAATTCAATGAAGCTCTTTCCAAAGGTTCGAGTGGACCATTCAACTAGGTTTTTTTTAGTAGACATTAGTAGGAACTCTACAATTGGGATAGGATATTATATAAGGAATTAGCTAGGAGGTAGTTTTATGCTATTTTATTTCCTTCATGGTTGAAGAGTTTTGATCATTTTTTTTATTGGTTGTGACCTTGTAGTATGGTTATGGATCTATATTTGTCATGATATTTAATTGTTCATAAGGTAAAGAGTATGTTTTGGAGGTGATCGGTCATCTTCTAGGTTGTTGATGTTCTCTTGCTCCTAATAGAGCATTGATATTTGTATTGTATTATAATAAATTTATTTTTGATAATACATTGGGTCTACTTTGGAGGCTAGTTTTTTTTAAAGGATTTTCTCAAAGTATATCTTGTGTTATGTTTTTATTTCTCTAGTAGAATTCTTTGATTGTATTTTTTCTTGCAAGTATTAGTCTACAGATTAATATGATTACCTGAAACTAGTATCAGTGTTAACCTACCAAGGTCTAGTAATTATGTTTGATTTATTATAATTATTACATGCAAATTATGATGGTTTTATGAATGTTTATTTTCATGTGAAATATTTCTCACTTTCTAATTATTTTATCATAGATTATGACAAATTATTGATGGGAATATTTATATTTCACTTGTTTGGAAAAGATTTAATTTTTTTTATCTCATCTTACTTGCCCTATACTTCATTTTATTATTTAGCTAATGGTTTCATGCACTATTTATCTAGAACTAGCTCAAATAAGAGTATCATGGACCTAGAAATGATCTATAATGATTTATCTTTTTGTCATTGTAATGCATATATTTCTCATTATATATGTCAATATTCTAAGAAAGGGGCATTGCATTCCAGCATAAAATTCAATAATTTATAAACTAAGAGATGGTGTACATTAAGGCCACATAACTTAAAGAGAAGCCACCTTATATAAGAAATGAATTCATTACCTATAAATCACTCTTAATTCCCTTTCATTTATCATTTTTCTTTAGTATTGTTCAGTTTCCATAGCTTATTTATTTCATTTTCCTCGACTTGGGGGCATGTGTTCTTTATTTGATCTATATCTTTAATTAATATTTATGCACCCCACTTGAGAGGCATGTTTGATTTCTTCTACCATTTGATTTATCATGATTGATCCTTTTTCCTTATCATGTTATTTCACTACCCTTTTTTCTTATATTCTTTTGAGCATTCTTACCTAATTGTCTATCATATTTTAATCCTTTTGTCTTATTTTTAATTTATCACTTGACAATATCAAACTTTATGCACTTGCATTGATTATATATAGCTATTATAATAACAATGTCTATTATATATTCTTTACATTAAATTAGCATTATTTATTGTCTATGTCTTAACATTATTATATCTAGCTACTATGAACTTGTATGTTCCATTGTTGGTATATCATGTTGCTATAGAGCTTTATTGTTATGATCACATATTGCTACATCTTGCTACATATTAAGTACTCATATGATGATCTCTTATATTGTTGTATATTATGACTACATGATCTTTATCTTATGATTATATGATCTTACATTATTTTATCTTATCCTTACATGATATTATCTAACCATTTCCTTCTTTAATAATTTATCATTAATCCTTATATTTGGGGTATTATATTATTCTCCATGTATTTAATGATCTTACTTTATCATATCTTATGCATGGTCTTATTCACATTGAGTTCATCATATATTATCATTTCTATTGTTACACTATCATATTGATCCTACATTGGGGGTGTCATACTTCCCTCATTGTCATATTGAGCTCTACTTTCATATTTTATTATCTAGATCGATAATAATTAGTATATGATTATAATTTATATGTTTGGGGCCTTGCCCCATTGTTGTACATTTGTGTCATTTATCATATCTTATTTATCTATCCTACTAGTTTTGTCAAGATTTGTGTAATTGATACTACCCTATGTGTGCTTACACTCATATATGCTACATTGTACCTTTTATTATGTTTACATGGGTGTTATTGACCATAAAGGTCCACATCACCATCATATTGATCTTAATCATCATACTGGTCCTTCCTATTTGTGGTCATGCAAATGGATGTCACTTTGGGCCTTTTATTGTACTTTTATGGGTGTTTTGACAACTAAGGATTGCATCACCACTATTATGCCCATACCAAGGGTAATGATTATCTTTTTTATATCTTTACTCTATTAATATACTTATCACTTTTAGTGTAAATAAGGACATTATACAACTAGTTAAGTTTTAGCCTATCTAGTAGACTCATATTTGTACTTGTTAAGTCCATACTTAGGGACCTTTATTTTTGTCTCACCTCATGTGGTTAGACACATGTACTCACCCTTTGAGACACATGACTCATATGTAGATGACACCTTATTCAAACTTTTCCTATACACATGACACGTCAGGGATGCATGTCCAATACACATGCAAGGTAGTTAGAGTTCCCAAGTACCTTCTTATCTTTCCTTTGTTCTATATAATCAAGGGCTTCTCATGTAATTGTATGATTTTGGAATATAACACATATTGTATGAATATTTTATTATTTTTCTCTATTGAAATTTTTTGTGGAACGCATATCATTATTTTATAGAATCTATTGGGATATGAGGGTCAAATATATGACTCTAACACTCATGATCTACTCTTCTAATTATGATGACTATATTTTTATACTAGGATGAATATGTGTGTTTGCATGCTTATTAATTTTATTTGTTTCACACAACTATTATTGTGATCAACCCATAATGTATTCTATTTCCAATCTATTCTTGTATGCTAATGTATATTTTTGATATATATTAAGATCTTCCTTCAATAATTTGTACCCTATGGGGCAATCAATTGAAGGGACACATACATGATCAATAACATTCTCATTTTTCTATTTTATATATCTTGTGAGTTAGATGTTACTTATGTAATATTTTATCTTTTCTCTATAGAAAATCATAGGAGAACTATGTGAGAAAAGAACATGGAAGGAGAATATTTATCTTTTATGAACTACAAGTTTTTCTATTTATTACATTTAATTTATGCATGTTTGGGAATATTACATGCTTAGAGATTCATTATTCATAGTTATTGATTCACATGCATGTCAAAGGAGTAAAGTGTAATGGTGAAAAATATATCCTTAATGTTTGATAAAATGTCCTAATGTATATATAACTACAAATAGCACATTTTTGTGTATAGTTGGGTCTACTAACCTAGCCTTGCTTGTACCTAAACTTATTATTATCACTTGTCCATATGCTTATGGGCATGTAATCCATGCCCAATTGGTGTATTTATCTAAATCTAATCATTTTATTTGATACTTGTTCATAATCCAATCCTATCAAACACAAATCCATCCTGGTTGTCTAATCCTTTCAATTGTAAAATCAAAATCAAGCATTTATTTAACTATACATGCCTTAAAATTTGGATCTAGGCTATCTTTGCACAAATATTTAAAATTCTAATGTTATTTTTATATATAAAAATCTATTTATTGCATTTAATCAAATCATATAATCAATCATTCATTTCTTTCCCTCGCACATACAATAGAAGAATTAAGAGAATAAATCAATTGCTTCTCATATTTAATCACATCCACCCTAGTGCATTTGAAATACTTAGCAATCATTTTGGAATTCATGTACATTTTTTAAACTTGTTATTTATCAAGGTATTTATAAATATCATCAACTTGATAGAAAAACCGTAAGAGTGCCACATAAAATAGTGTTGTCTAATAGTTTACTTTCTTTATAATCACTAGAAAAAATTATAAAGATAATCACGGATTGAGTTCACAAGTACAAAACAAGTTCACAGCCACAAATTATATCTAGAATGGTGAGGTTGATCCAACGTGGTGCAAAAGGCATATTATATTTCTAGTTTACACACAATTGTTTAAGATATTTACAAACTCTGAGACACATCAACTTCACAACCTTCATCAACTCATATTCGTCTTTATCATAAAATTATGCATTTCTCTCTATTAATTAAAATTATAACATGATTGTACTTATTTTCTAAAATTATCTTTACAATCCATTAGATTCCTCTCTGTATATACCCCACATTATATCTTTAAATTATTGTATGCTCAATGATTATTCTTACTTACCTAATTAGAGTAAGAAACCTAATTTCCCTTTTATACATTTTCTTACATGATGTAACTAGAGACAAAGAAGCGAATCAAATTCATTGGCATTTTCTATATTTAAGGGAGAATTTATTCACTTAAATATTGTGTAGTAAATTAATGGAATATAGTTAAAAATGGGTATTTGAAAATATTTATTAAAATGACGAAGCGTATTTGTATTGGCATAGTGGTCGGTTTGGTAGCATTTGAGACGTTGAAGTTTGAAGGAAACAAATCCTGTTTGCAGGCCATTTCCTTGGTCAGATACAAATTGTCGGGTGAAGAAGATGACCAGCATTTGTCTCTTCTTACATTTACTTTATGTGTAGGGATCTTCAAATTTTCTGTCTTTATTCGAAAATGGCCATTCATCTCCCATGCCATCAGATTGGGCCTTTATTGCAGAAGATACATGTATGTTTGCCTTATTAATATGTTTTTTTGGGAAATCCATACGGCTCTCTTCACTCTCATCTTTTGTCTTACCTTCTCAATCTTCACCTAATGGTGAAAGTTGCATACCCATGTAAAGTCTTGCTTAGTTTTTGGTTTATTTCAGTGGAATGTTTTTGATACAATTGTATATTAATAAGTGGTAATTTTTTTTTATTTGATTTGGTTTATGTTTTATTTTTTTATTTATGTTTATTTTGGTATATTTTGAGGGAGTCAACTAATTCCTAAACAAAATGTACTTATGTACATACAAAAATGCATGAAAACATACATAACAAAATACATGGAAACATACATAATATGAAGAAACAGCATAGTGCAGGGCCCACCAGACAGATGATAAAAGTGACAAAATTTGCAAACGGAAGGAAATGTCGCGGCAAGGAAAGCGAGGAGGTGTCCCGTCGCTGAATTACACTAGTATTTTTTTGCCTTGTGCGAGAAGCTATTTGTTACACATGAGCAGGAAAGGGC
The DNA here is from genome assembly GCA_007258455.2 of Sequoia sempervirens. Taxonomy (NCBI): domain Eukaryota; kingdom Viridiplantae; phylum Streptophyta; class Pinopsida; order Cupressales; family Cupressaceae; genus Sequoia; species Sequoia sempervirens. The sequence continues at coordinate 242,595 of VDFB02078558.1, read as the reverse complement.
GGTGATGTGATTAAGACATGCGTTTTAAATTGTAATGAGTATTGTTCTTGGAAAACATGCTATGTTTTGGGTTTTCTCATTCTGCAAGTTGAAATCGAAATGTTGGAGAGCAAGGGTGCATTGCAAGCGGGGGAGACGACCAACCGACTTGAGGTGAGGGGTTTCTAACCGATTGTATGTAGATAGGTTGCATTTTGTAGGTTTTTATGTATGGTTTCATGCATTTTTGTATGTACATAGGTGTGTTGTTGTTGTGGGACGCAAGTTTCTCAGTGTTTTGAGAAGCTGCAACCTTAGAAAATAGTATGAATGCCTTCAAAAGCTTTTGTTATTAAAACTGTAGGAATGTAATGAAATGCAAACCATTTTATAAACACCCATTGTTTTCCAACAACCTTTAACACTCTATGTTTTTGCTCTTTCATTTTGCAAGTTGAAAGGTTGGAGAGTGGAGTTGCAAGTGAAAGGTTGGAGAGCAGGGGGAGACTAAAAAAAATTTGAAGTGAGTTGAGGGGTTTCTAATCATTTGGGTTGTTAGTTGTAAAGGGTTTTAAAACATTATGAGGGTTTTTGTTTGTAAATTGTTTTCAAACTTTAAGTGGGTTGCAAGTTTTGTAAAACCCATTGTTTTGCATCTTAGAATTTTACAAAAGAATATGTGTCTTTAAAAAAAAAAAATCATTTAGGCCTTAGGAATGTAATAAAAGGCACCATTTTATAAACACCCATTGTTTTCCAAGAACCATTAACATTATGTGTTTGACCACTTTCAACAAGTTTACTCATTATTGGTGATAATGGCAAGAAATCGGTGTTCTTGCTATTTCTAATGCACACGTACATATACAAGCTTAAAAACCACAAGGGTTTAGGTATGTTGTGATGTGGGTTGCAGTTTTATAAACACCTAGTGTTTTCCATTTCATTGCATTGCACATCTTTCAAAACAAAAGCATTACTTCACAATGCATAACTAATAAGTGGATGCTCATAGATAGATGACAAAATTTAAATTACAATATAGTTTTTTTACATAGTCAACCTAAAAGCAGTTATGCAGTTACTTCACATTGTATACGTAATAACTATACCCACAACTATAGGGAACTCCACCTACGCAACCAAGTACTATTCTCAAATATATTAATTTCTTCATTCTAGAGTGATAATTGCAGTTTCCAATTTTATTCTTTTTGTCATGGCATTCCATGAGACCGCGTTGGTTTGAGGTATTTTTTGAAACAGTTCACCGCCTTGTCTATGAAAGCATAATAGTAAGCAACAACAGAGACAAGGCAATGACTTGTTTGAAAAAATGGCCAAAAGAAATGTGGTATCATGGTCAATGGAATGCCATGCCAAGCCATAGACAAGGAAATGAATTATTTCTATGTATGATTGCTTATCTATGGCTTGCGACTATGTTTTGGCAGACATACTCATCTCCCACTATTTTTTCCAAAATAATTGCAAATAGTTAGAGTGATAATTGCATATATATGCTGATAATTAGAGTGATATTTACAGATGGAGGCCCCCTAACCAAATTTTGTTATAAAATGGGAAACACCTTATTTAACAAGCAATGCAATTTGGCTCGCAAATATATATTGTGATCTTCAGTAGATGTATCAACAATATATTTTGAAACTATACCCACAACTATACAGAACTCCAACCTATGCAACAAAATAGTATTCTCAAAGATATTAATTCATTCATACTAGAGTGATAATTATAGCTGCCAATTGCATTTGTTTGTCATGGAATTCCAAGAGACCACATTTGTTTGAGGATTTTTTTTAAATAGTTCACTGCTTTATCTATGAAAGCATATTAGTAAGCATAATAGTAAGCAATAGCATAGACAAGGTAGTGAACATTTTGAAAAATGCCTCAAAGAAATGTGGTTTCATGGTGATTGGAATGCCATGACAAGCCATAAACAAGGCAATGAATTGCTTGTAAGTATGATTGCTTATATATGGCTTGCCATTGTGTTTTGGCAGACATATACTCACCTCACACTATTTTTTCCAACTTGCAATCATAGAATGCATGTATATGGTTGTTGGAAAACATTGTGTGTTTACTATCAAAGCATAATAGTAATACAAAATAAAATTCCATGTTCCTATTTTTCATTTAAAAAGTCTTTGCAGATCCTAATTAGATTCAGTTTTTACATTTTTTCCCTGATCTAAATGGCAAGGGAATCATATGCCAAGTTGCTGAATAACATTCTCATCATTTGTCGAAACTGATATGGGGTGGTCTAGTAATGTGCGGAGGGAACCATACATCTCTCGTATATCCTCTTTGATGTGGGGCTCCGCTATATGACCATGCAATTGCATTGCTTGGTCAAAAAAATGAGGACCCTCATGCTATAGGCTACTGCTAAATGTTGATTGTACACACCTCATATATGAGGATGATTCAAGCAACAAACATGAAAAGATCCCACCAAAGGGGTATACACCGTGATCAACATCATATCTTTGGAATGCTTCCTTAAGCTATGTGTGATTTACCACTGAATTCTATACATAGCACATAGAATGTGAACCATACTATGGTTTGTGAGCGGGTCTATGGAGTTTGAGAGGAACCCGCATACTACATCAACCTCGAAATACGGGAGTGCAGGTTCCACGAGCTCTGGAAATCTACCGATCTTACATATTGCATCCCCCACCATCTAAAAATTGAATTTAAAATATTTATGTAGCCTCTTCATAGTGAACGGGCTGCCATTATTTTCTTGATCATCATTGGTAAGCTAGTCAATGTGAATCCTTGAGTTTAACATTGTCAGTTGTATTGTAAAAAAAAGGGAAAAAGCATCAGTAACAGATAGCGTTGCAGGCATGTAGAAAAAAATGTTATTTACTTGCAACTATTGATTCATCCACTATTTGAGAAAATAAATAAATATTGCAATACATTTATGAAAGCAAAAGGTCTTAGTTACATGAATACTATTTTGTAAAACTACATATTGGAAAACACATGGTGTTATAAAAACTACAACCCACTCACTGTTGTAAAACCATATCTAAGTACAAAAAAAGAGAATCAGTAGGGTGGAGACATGAAAGTCTTATTTGAAACATATGAATTATGTAATCATAAATACACTTGTTGCAAATAACTTTTTAAAAGAAACATATGAATTATTTAATCATAAAAACACTTGTTGCAAATAACTTGTTAAAAGAAACATATGGATTATTTAATCATGAATACACTCTCAAAGTTTGGAAAAAGGAAGTTACAAAGGTACATGAAAGTATTCAATACATTCAAAACTCTATCCCTTTGCCTGCCCACAAAAATATGAGGCATACTAGAAAGTATGTAATGAAAAAGGAATCTACTCTAAAAACACTTGGGAAGAAGCAGACCAAAGTGAACAAGATAGATAATGTATTGACTAAAGAGGTACCTGCTCATGAGAAGTGAAGGAGCATGTGTAGTATGTGCAAGGGGAAAATGGCAATGCAGAAATGGATCAACTCGAAAGGTTTTCTATTGCATATGAATTTGTGCAAGCAAAGAAAGAGAGAAATGATGATATAAGTGGAGTTGAACAAATGAAGCCAACAATTCTTAAAGTTAGCAATTTCATGGAACAAATACAATTGGAAATGGATGATAAGGAAAGGGAAAAACCAAATCTAAGTGCAGAAAAAGAGAATCAGTTGGGTGCAATCATGAAAGTCTTATCCAAAAATGAAGACAAGTTCCCTAATGAGCTTGGGAAAAGAAACATTTGCATACTCTAATGATAAAGACACTGCAAAAACAATAGTTATAAATGCTCAAAGTGGAGCAAAACAACTAAAGACTAAAATTAACCAATTAGAAAAGGAATTAAAACACAAGAAGTAGTTGTCATGGTCAAAAGAAGAGGAGATTAATACTGTCCGGAGAGAGCTACGATCTAAAAGAAAGGAATTTGATAAAACAAAGACAACAATGGAAAGTGTTGTTGCACAATTGATAGGTCAAAATTCAAAGGTGTTGTTGCACAATTAATAAAGGTCAAAAGTCAAAGGTGTTGTTGCATAATTGATAGGTCAAAATTCAAAGGTGTTGTTGCAAAACTAATAAAGGTCAAAAGTCAAAGGTGTTGTTGCACAACTTATAAAAGTTTAAGATTCCACAACAATAGCTGAATTGGAGGTTGGTGGAGGAAGGAATTTGTGTAATGTGGTAGTGGATATGGAATAGACAAGAAAGCTCCCACTTCAAATAGGACATCTACATATAGGAGTAATGATTATCCCTTTAAACAAAATCCAATCCCATACCATTTCCTCAACAACTCAACAATCACTAGCCAAATTGGTGAGCAATGGAAATGCAAGGTTGCCACTATCTCTTGTTTCATATGAAGATGAAATTGAACCAGCTATGCAATTTGTATTTCGTAGTGCATGAATTTGCAGCAATTGAGATACTGCAAAGGGGACATTTTTCAGCCAAGTTATCTTCTTACTGACGGAAGTCACATGCAAGGAGGTGAATTGTATCCACCAACCTCCAATGAGGCTACTGTTGTGGCATATTAAACTTTTATAATTTGTGCAACAACACCTTTGACTTTTGACCTATCAAACTACTTTGTAGGACCATTATAGGTAAGTTGAACATTTCCTGCAACTATTTTGTGCATTTTTTGTAAAGGTTTGTTATAAAATATAAAGGTGAGCTTCAATACATTGTTTTGTTATAGTCTACATAAAAGGAAGTGCTCATTGAACAAGAATTGAGAAGTGAGTCACAACCCTGTGTGTTTTCCATCATGCAACTATTATGTCCATTTTCTATTCCAAACGTATGATGATATTGAAATGGAATGTTTGTTGAAAGTAATGGTTGTTAAAAAATATGAAGGTGAACTTCGATACATTTTTTTGTTACTGTGATACCCAAAATGTCTAACCCTTTCTAAGCAATTAAAATGCAATGGAAAAACATAATGAAACACCTCAAGATTAGCCTAAGAAATTTGTAAATGCAAAGAGGAAAGTGTTAAATGAAGACAAATAGATATACCTCCCTTTTCGCAGCTGAAACTCCTTGGTTGGCCTTTGATGGCTCTTGATATGGCTAAATGCAAGTCTTGACTATATGCTTGAATATAGATGCAAATGGATGAAATTTGATGCCTAGATGAGTGCACAAAATGGCAGCATTTAGTTGCAAAATGGCTAAGTCCCTAGAAATTCCTTAGAGGAGGGAGTATTTATAGAGAAACTTGAATTCTCTAGAGAATTCAATGGTTGGGATTTATCCAACAAGGCCAAGATGAAGGGCTAAGGTGAGTTGAGGACTCACAAGCCCTCACATTCTGACATGTGGAATGTGAGATGGCTAAGGGTGAGATGATGTGGAAGGGAGGTATATGATGTGGAGGAAGGACAAGTACCTTCCAAGTACATTGGGAGATGAGAAGATTCCTTGGAGGAATAAATGTGAATTAAAAATTTACATGCTTGGGAGAATCTAGTGGATAAGAGAGAGTCTCCAAAAAGGTGGGAGTTTGTCACATTTGACTTGATGTGACAAGTCAAAGGTTCTAGAAGATGCATGGGAAAAGGGGATTCTAGGAATAATAAAAGTGAATTAAAAATTCACATGGGGAAGAGAGGACCTAGGGTGAATAAAAAGGAATTAAAAATTCCTTGGGGGATGGGGAGAGTTGACCAAAAGGTACTAATTAGGTTTAACTAATTATTAATTAGAGGATAATTAGGGGTTAATGAGGATTAGAAGCCAACTTGCAAAGTTGGAGGATGTGACACATCTAATCAAGGATTAGGCATGTGCACATTCTTAATGAAGAGATAGGAGATGGATTAGGATTAGATGAAAATGAAATGTGAGGAATTAAATAAATGTAATATTTATTTAATTCATTTTGATAAGAAGAGGATTAAGGAGGTGGGTATTTAATTAAAATGCCTTAAGGGAGTTAAGTAGGAATTAAAGATATTAATTAAATAATAATAATATTACTTAATTAACTTAGATAAGAGGATGTTTAGATGAAAAGTGATAAATTTGGATAAATTAAGTGTCCAAATTTGGATGTCTACAGTTACAATCTATATAATAGAAAGTTCCCATTGAACAAGAATTGAGAAGTGAGTCACAACGTTGTGTGTTTCCCATTTTTTGCAACTTTTTTGTGCATTTTCTATTCGAAACGTATGACGATGTTGAAATGGAATGTTTGTTGAAAGTAAGGGTTGTTAAAAAATATGAAGGGTAACTTCAATACATTGTTTTGTTACATTTTTCATAACAAAAAGTGCTCATTGAACAAGAATTGAGAAGCAAGTCACAACTCTTATAGGGTTTTTCACCCAAAAGGAGAGAGATTAGATCCAAAAATTCTTATGTAACACTCAAATTAGGATGTGTATGATGTTTTATGAGCTAAATGGAATGATCTAAGTGAATTTAAGCTATGAAATTGATCAAACATGAATGCAAAATCTAAGAATTATGACTTGTTTGAAAACACATTGTGTATTACAAAATCACCAACAAATGAATAGAAATATGCAACAGAAGTAAACCAGATTGAAAGTGTACACATGAAACTTTGATGAGGACTAGAAATTAATGTTCAAATGTTGATGATGTTGTTTTTTAGGCCTGGAGGGACTCATTCGCCATTTTGGGTGAATCAGTCCCAATTCTGTAAAACTGAACTGGGCCCTGTTTTAGACAAAAGGGTATCTAGAAATGTAGAAAACCAAAAACTAACCCTGGAGTGGGACTCATTCACCACCCATGGTGAATCAGTCCACCACCCATGGTGAATCAGTCCATTTTTAAATTTTGAATATCAAAGCTGTTGACTGAAGCTTTCACCGGGTACTCCTATAAGTGTCTCCGCTTCCTCAAATTCATCGTGATTTGGCCCTCGAAGTGACTTTTGTTGATAAGTTTTGACTTGAATGACTTTGTCGCAATCTTCAATGATTCTCAAGTTTCCGTGCTGACCTAAATCTACATACAAAACAAAAACAGAAAGAGAAATTATTGATTGTTAAGGCATGGGGGTTTCCCTTAGTTAAACCCTGTTTAGGTAATTAAACCAAAATGATGAAATAAGTGAATAAAACATGAAAAAATGGAATAGATTACCTTGTCATGATGATTCATCTTGAAATTCCTGCAACAAAACATGCATAATTTTCTCCTCGAACGTCTGGTAGCCAACTTTAATGAAGAAAACCCTAGCTTGCTTGATTTGGATGAGAAGATAGAACATGAATTAATGATGAGAGATGTATGAATGAGTTTTTAGATGTAAAATGAGGATAAAAACACTTATTTATAGACAATTATGCCTTAGTATCTTGACTATACCTCATCACATAACAAGTAGAAAATTAAACTTAAAACCTAATTTTTCCTGACTCAAACCCCAAAATGATCTGTAATGGGACTCATTCACCACTAATGGTGAATGATCCCACCTAGATGTGGGACTAATTCAAATGAATGCGAATGTGGGTCCCATAGGGTCATTTTGCTAAATAGAATGCCGAAGTAAGAAAATTAGTTTATATGATGACTGCCTGCTATTTGATCAAATTATGCCCCCGCATGCATAATATGGGTTGATAGAGGACTATTAATGATGATGCAAATTTTAAATAGGGCTTGGCACACATAAATAAATGTGAAAGTGTGATTAAATACACTTTCTGACACTAAAATTAGGTCCACATAACCTAGAAATGCACAAGAACCAATGTGAATGTGCAAGACACATTACAACACTAGTTTATCATTAATTTTAAGTTAAGAACCTTCTAAATTGATGTGACAATGTTATTAAATACATTTTATAATATTGAATTAAAGAGAAATGGGTTCATTCAGTCTAGAAAAGCGTGAAATTTTCTTACAAGACTTTACAACACCTTTACAAGACATCAATAAACACATGTTATTTGATTTACAAAGGTCCAAGACCTAGTGTGGACACATAAAATTCCTCACAACACTACATTAATACCTTATTAAGTCCATTTGGACAAGGAAATAACCAATGTCAAGTTATTAGAAAAGGGTCCATTTTTCATGGGTACAAAAAGTAAGTGGCTGTTAAAAATATGAGGTAAACTTCAATACATTGTTTCATTATAGTTTGCATAACAAAAAGTGATCATTGAACAAGAATTGAGAAGTGAGTCACAACCCTGTGTGTTTTTCATTTCCTACAACTTTTTTGTGCATTTTCTATTCAAAATGTATGATGATGTTGAAATGGAATGTTTGTTGAAATTAAGGGTTGTTAAAAAATATGGAGGTGAACTTAAATACATTGTTTTGTTATAGTCTATATAACAGAAAGTGCTCATTGAACAAGAATTGAAAAGTGAGTCACAACCCTGTGTGTTTTCCATTTCTTGCAACTTTTTTGTGCATTTTCTGTTCAAAATGTATGATGCTGTTGAAATGGAATGTTTGTTAAAATTAAGGGTTGTTATAAAATATGAAGGTGAACTTCAATACATTGTTTTGTTAATACCGTATAATAGAGAGTGCTCATTGAACAAGAATTGAGGAAGTTAGCCAACCCTCGGTGTTTTCCATCCCTCAGAACTATTATGTGCATTTTTTGGTTTGTAACGTGATGGCATTGAAATGGAATATTTTGAAAGTAAGGGTTTTATAAAATATGAAGGTGAACTTCAATACATTGTTTTGTTTTCATGCCTCACATACCGTAGTGCTCATTGAACAAGAATTGAGATGTGAATAAACCGTATGTGTTTTCCATCCTGCAACTTTTTTGTGCATTTTCTATTCCAAACGTATGACGATATTAAAATGGAATGTTTGCTAAAAGTAAGGGTTGTTAAAAATATGAAGGTGAACTTCAATACATTGTTTTCGTCATAACCACATAACGGTGCGCCTTACTGGAACAAGAATTGAGTAGAACTAAGCCACAACCCCATGTGTTTTCCATGTCCTACAAATTTTGTGTATTTTTTTTGCCCGGAACGTGTGACTATGCTGGAAATGGAATGTTTGTTGGAAAGTAAGGTTGTTAAAAATATGTAGTAAACTTCTAAACATATTGTTTTTTGGAGAGAATGCTACACAAGTGTCATGGAGCAAGAATTGAGAAGTGAGTCACAACCCTATGTGTTCTCCATTTCTTGCAACCTTTTTTTGCATTTTATGTTTGAAATGTATGGTGATGTTGAAATGGAATTTTTGTTGAAAGTAAGGTTTGTTAAAAAATATGAAGGTGAACTATATCTAAGAAATGTCATGAATAAGGTCAAGGCTCAATTTTTCTGCTTCCTTGCTAGAAATTGAGAAATTTGAAACCCATCATCCTATTACATCAATGTAGCATGATAACGAGTTTCCTATTTCTCAAGTTTTTGCCTAGGAAAATGATCTCCTCCCCAGGCACCCTTTCTTCTTTCTGCCTTGTCCATGGACATTTTCTTGTCCCAAATCAACACTAACTTTCTCACACCCACCACTTCCTTGTCCATCCTTTCCCTTTAATGGCAGGAATGTATATGTCACATCAAATTCAAATACATGCAACCAATTCATTGTAAATATCAAAATACACATTAAAAATCATATTTCAAAATTGGCTCTGGGAAAATTCACTGTCAATAATTCACCATCAACAATTCACCGTGTTAAAATTCACTGCCACCAGCAATTCACCACCATGGAAAATTAGCCGCCAAAAATTCATGCAATTATTTTTTTGTGTGGTGAATTTTTATGGCGGTGAATTTTCCCACGATGAATTGTTGGCAGTGAATTTTCCATCGGTGAATTACTAACGATGAATTTTTTGGATGCCTTCAAAATTACCCTTTCTCCTACTTTCTTCCACTTTCCCTTTTAAAGTATGCATCTATGGTTGCTTGTAATATGTAAAAAAGTTGCAAGTGTTACAATCATATATTTTTCCAATCATAAGAAACAAAATTTTAAGGTGGACTTCCTTACATTCTTGGTGTGTAGGAAACAAAAAAATTTGACAAGCAAATAACTGAAAAGAGACAATGTATTTTCCAACACTGCAAATAATGTGAGAATTTGTTTTTGTTGCAATCAGATGAAGATTGTGAAATGCCATTTTTAATGTTACAAATAACATTTAATACGATTATTCATTTGAAATTATCCATGATGAGAAAAATAGTTGGCCTCAAACGATTTAAATGTCAAGCTTTTTATTTTATTTATAAGCAAGCTACCATAAACAATAAGACTTTAGGTGGCATTTCCTACTAGTATATTTCATACTAACATAAATAGAATGCACATTATAAACACACAACCAAATGATTATTGTTACAATCTACATAACAGAAATTTCTCATTGAATAAGAATTAAGAAGTGAGTCACAACCCTATGTGTTTTCCATCTCCTGCAACTTTTTCTGCATTTTTTGTTTCAAATGTCTGATGATATTGAAATGGAATGTTTGTTGAAAGTAAGGGTTGTTATAAAATATGAAGGTGAACTTCAATGCATTGTTTTGTTATAGTCTACATAACAAAAAGTGCTCATTGAACAAGAATTGAGAAGTGAGTCACAACCCTATGTGTTTTCCATCATGCAACTATTATGTGAATTTTTTGTTCCAAATGTATGATGATATTGAAATGGAATGTTTGTTGAAAGTAAGGGTTGTTGAATATATTCATACTGTCAATATAATTTTTGGTGGGGGATACATAAAAGTATCCAAAATCAACTGAGGTGTCACACACCAATTGGGCTCTTACTGTGTAAGTAACCAAAATGTTGTCATTACATTTATACTGTATATGTGTAATTGTAGGTTTGAAAACATTAGATGTTATGAAACCTGCAACCCAAATACTATTTTCAAACCTTTTACAAGTAACAACCCAATTGGTTACTCAACCCTCAGGTGAATTTGGATAGTCTTATATATCTTCAAACTACAAGCTCCTTGTAGAATGAGAAAACCTAGAACATAAAGTTCTTTCCAAGAATAGTACTTGTTACCATTTAAAACACATGTCTTAATCACATCAACACCCTTCCCTCCCATAGTGAATGGATAGCTTCTCACACAACGAAAAAAAATTCTAGCGTAATTTGATGTGAAGGGACACCACCTTGCTTTCCTCATTGTGATGTTTCCTCCCGTCTATCGGTTTCATCACTTTTATCATCCATCTTGGTAGGCCCTGCACTATGCCATATCATCATGTTATGTATGTTTCTATGTATGTTGTTATGTATGTTTTTATACATTTTTTATATACATAGGTGCATCTTTCGGGAGATTAGCTATGTCCATATAGGGTTTTACAACATTGTGTGGGTTGAAGGTTTCATAAATCATGCACTCACATGATCCCACTGTGTTTTCCAACCTGCAGTCATATAAAGTGTTAATGGTTGTTGGAAAACACTGGGTGTTTAAAAAACTGTGCCTTTCATTGCATTCCTATGGTCTAAATAACAAAAAAAATTCAAGACATTCATACTATTGTGTAAAATTCCAAGTTGCAAAACACTGGTTTTTAAAAATTTGCAACCCACACAATGTTTTAAAACCCTTTACAAGTGACAACCCAATTAGTTACAAACCCCTCACCTCAGTTCCATTAGTTTTTGGTCTCCCCTACCTGCTCTCAAACCTTTCGCTTTCAACCTGCAGAATGAGACAACCCACAACATAGAGTGTTTACCAATAATAGTACTTCTTACATATTAAAACACATGTCTTAATCACGTCAACTCCCCTTCCTACCCACGTTGAAAGGATAGGTTCTCGCGCAAGGCAAAGAACACTGAATTTCTTGAGGAAATTCATTCCAGATTTTTCTAAAATTACTAAAAATATTGTGGACATGATGAAGGAAAAACCTGGTTTTAAATGGAATGAAACTAGGAAGCGTGCCTTTAAAAATAGCAAGGAAGCAATTTCCCGAGCTCCTATCTTGGTCAATCCAAACTTCAAGAGGGACTTCATTATTTATTGTTATGCCTCTGAACACACTACGTCCATCATGTTGTTACAAGAGAATGTAGACAAAGTTCAAGCACCCATTGCCTTCATGAGAAATCCATTAAAGAAACATGAGCTTAATTATTCCCCAATTGAAAAACATGCATTTGCAGTGGCCAGGGTAGTTAAGTAGTTCTGCTTCTATATCCTGCATTCACACACGATGGTATATGTGCCAGACCTAGCTGTTAAGAGCATATTGACCCAACATGATATTGATTGCAATAGGAGAGGTAACTGGATAGTGAAGGTGCAAGAATATGACTTAGACTTGAAGTCTACAAAATTAGTTAGAGGAAGAGGACTCTATAAATTGAAGGCAGAAAATTCCAAGGAAGAACAAGATGAGGATTTACCATTGGTTTTGACCGTCAGTCTACAAGATGAATATTTTTCTGATATTGTCTACTTCCTCACATATGGAAAATGCCTGAATCACCTCTTGTGTAAGCTAAAAATGAATTTAAAACTAAAAGAAACTAAGTACGTTATTTGGAGTGACACCTTATACAAACATGGCATAGATGGGACTTTCTTAAAGTGTGTGGATAAAGCTCAACAAGAATAATTACTGAATATTTTCCACATTGAGGCTTGTGGAGATCACTTCTCTTCCACTATGACCGCCTTCAAAATTATAAGGCATGGATACTACTGGCCTGGGATGTTCAGAGATTCCTATCACTGGGTGGCTAAATGCTAAAAATGCAAATTATTTGTAGGAAGACCTCAATTAGCAACTCTATCACTCAAGCTTGTGGTTATTGATGGACCATTTCAACAGTGGGGGCTTGATTTTATTGGCCCAATTATCCCACAATCTAGTGGAGGTCATACCCACATCATCATAGCCACTGATTACTTCACTAAATGGGTGGAAACGATTCCAGTCAAGAGAACCACTTCTGAAGTAGTATGTGATTTTATTAAAGAAAATATTTTTGTCGAGTTTGGAGTCCCACACAAGCTAGTTATTGACAATGCTACTAGTTTCTCCTCTAGTGAGATTTTTCTTTTTTTCTATGATTATGGAATCTCCCTTTCTTATTCAGCTAACTATTACCCTCAGGGGAATGGTCAGGCATAATCTAGCAACAAAAAATTGATAAGTATTATCAAGAAATTAGTCGATGAAAACCAAAAGGACTGGCACAAAAGGTTGTATGAAGCCCTATGGGTAGACCGAATAACTCCAAAAAGGGCTAGTGGGATGACCCCCTTTGAATTGGTCTATGGAGTGGAAAGTTCACTTCCTCTTTCACTAGAATTGTCAATTCGTAGATTGCAGACTACTATTGAGGAAGCTAAATTCAACGATGCCTTGGAGAGGAGGAGTCTATATTTGACCAAGATATAAGAAAAACGAGAAGAAATGGTTGATAAGATAACCATACACCAAGAAAAGGTTAAAAATATTTTTGACAGGAAAGCCATACCAAGAATTTTTATGGTTGCAGATTCAATTTTACTTTGGGATAAGCGTAGAGAACCTAAAGGCACCCATAAGAAGTTTGATTCACTCTAGATTGGCCCTTTTAAAATTATTTAGGAGTACGGGCCCAATAATTTTCATCTTGCATATCCTGATGGTACCCCCTTGCCCATTCCTTATAATGGGCAAGATTTGAAGCTCTATTAGTTGTGATGGTCTCACGGCCCCCTTTTTGTACATAGTTAGTTTAGGGTTTTGGTTTTTGTTTTGGTTTGTTTCCTTGTTGTTGGAGAGAGTGTTTGTTTTATTTTATCCGAATCTATTACCCAATGACAAGGCACTAATCATACTATTTGGATTTGGGTTCATTGCTTCATCCTGGTCAATCTTCATCCCTAGTCAGAGCCACTATTACCACTATACTTTTTCCATGCTTCATTTAAGTCATTCACCAATCTATAAACAAATCATAGTATTATGCAGGTGGTATTTTATGTTATCGTTTGAACTTAGGTAGTGTTTTATAAAGTTCGTTGAACCCTTCTGTTTTCCGTTTATGCCTATTTTACATCACTTTTCCACTTTTAACCCGAGCGATGTTCTATGTGTTTTGTCAAACTTTCCTTTGCTGCTTGTGTGATGATTATTCATCTGGGCAGTGTTTAACCATGATGTTCGAACTCAGGTGCATATTTGTGAAGTTCGTTGAACTTCCCACATCACCGCTTATAGACATTTGTTTTCAAATTTTTGAAAGATAGTTATATTGGAAGTGGTGACACGATAACTACCATGTGTTATGAGGTGAGCTAAGGCATTAAATGCTCATCTACTTCCATGTTTTTCTATAAAATCAAGCTTTGAGAAGTTAAAGTGTTGGACAAACATTCTCATTGTAACAAAATTCTCTAAGGATGACTAGATAAGACGCAAAGTTTAGGCTACAGGGTCTGCCATTAAGGTATTTTTAGAATTGACTAGTTTCGATCTATTTTCAGGATTATTTATGTCTGCATTGTAGAAAACATCGATTGTCAAAAGCTATTATTTCTTATTCATGGTGAGGGTTAAATATGCGGGTTGTGAATATGTATCTGGATTAACATATGAGGGACCAGAAATTGGTGATACTCATCTAGGGCTTGTTAGTTTGGATGAATTGTGGAGTAAATTCAATAAACCCAATCCTTCACCCATCATTGAATGAGTGATAGATAGTAGGCTAGTTGAAGTCTCTACATTTCCCATAGCCCTGTAATGCCCTGAACTCATTCAATAATGCATAAAGCCCTGTCTTGCTTAAGGCTTCTAGAGAGAGATGAGTATTCATTGATGAACATGACAAACCCCCAAATTAAATTTACTGCAAAGAAAGGGGTTTACAGGAATGTGATAGCAAAGAATTGGTTGGCCAAACCAAAAAAGGGTAAGTCCCAATTGCCCCATAACCTACACAAAAATCATTTTGTAGAAGAATTGGCCAACATTGTGGTGTTGTTACATAGGGTAAGGGGAAATGAAAATGTTCATGGATTCGAAGAGTGGATGTATTTTTTCATCCAAATTATTTTGAGCGGAGAACAATTCCTAGATTGGGTAGAAATTATTAGTGACTTCCTACATGAGTTAATGACATTCTTCACCCTTAACAATTTTTTCTATATGTCCTCATATTTGATATATGCCCTTTCCAGCACTAGGCCTTGGCCTAGATTGAGACCAAGTGATCTGCCCTTGGGGAAAGTGCCAATTTATGATTATTTTGATAAACTTCAGCTTCACAAGAGCTTTCTACATTTTAGAAGAGTGACTGACACTTTCTCCATGAGAATGGTCAGAGAGATACAAGGATGTCCTATAATGTGACTATCACCTAAAGCCATGTAGTTTGTCGACTTCTATGGTAGCCATTTTATTCAATTCTAGAGATTCTCATACATTAGGGTTGGCGAATATGCTATATTTCCTATAAAATTGCCCAAATATCTTGAAGATAAGTGGGTGATTATCGAGGTAAGTAGACAATTAGTTGATGTTAACAAAATATGCCAAGGCAGGAAAAGATTAATAGTCTGTTTCCCTTTTTTTTTGGTGCATATAGTTGTCAATCAATGTCAGATGCCCTAAATATTGAGAAGGAACTATCCAAGTACAACATGCCTTCATATGATGAGTGAGTCCCCTTTGATTTAAAGGAGTACATTAAGAATAACTTGAAATTAAGCCCTAATTTTTCCCATCAATCAATCCTTGAAGATTATTGGGCTGATTGTTTCGATGAATACGAGGTCAGAAGAAGGAGTTGGATGAGATTAATAGTGGAACATATAAACATTTATGATTTGAAGTGGGATTTGTAAGGCATTGTGGAAGATGGGTCTGACATGGTAGACTTAGTGTATACTAAATTAATAGAGAACTGGCCTATTCCTGCTATGGACTGGAACTTTAAAGAAAAAGAGACCATTGAAGAGAAAATTGTTGATGTTTTGACCAAAACACGAGAATGGGTGACCAAGAAGAGAACTAAACAGTCTCATCCTCACACTAGGTCTAACGATTCACAACCACTAAAGACACTTCTCAAGCCTTTGCTAGCAGGAAATTAGCTATCAATGTTTCTTATTCCTTACGATTAGGATCCCAAGGAGGTGGCGATGAGGATCCACTAGATAAGAATGTGTATTCACAAACCTATGGAGAAGATATCTTTAGCCTACCTACTCTAGAAATAGAAAATGAAGGAGAAGAAGAAGAAGGTTTGGAAACCCTAAATACCAATTCCTCTCCCTCCCAAGATGAATCACATGTCAGAGAGGTAGGCATATCTTAGAGGTCACAAAAAATTGCACCTACAAAGGACACTCCTTTAGTCACTAGGAAATTATTCAATTCTCTAGGTTTCATGACAACTAAGGTTTCAGTAACTCCAACCTGGTTGGAGGATTCATTGTCATGGAAAAGAAAATGTATATAGCCTAGCTTTCCTAAAAAGGATATGGTGGGCCAACTGTTGCAGAGAAATTAAACCCCAAAACCTAAGAAGTTAAAGACTACTACTAGGTTGATACACGATACAAAATTAGGGAGGCTCTAGATAGAAATTTTCCACCCTTTAGTACAAAGGGATGTTTCTCAAGCAGCTGCAAGTGACTTTAAAGTGAATAGAGTAGACCTCAGTCCTCCTAGAAGGGATGGAGATGTTTAAATTTTTTAGGTATCTATGACCAAAATGGTTGAGAGATCGAAGAAGGATAAAGAAAGTAAAAATGAATTGAAAGCCCAGGTTTGAAACTTGACCAAATGTATAAAGTTTATTTTTGGGCTTGTTCCTCAGCCTCTCTCTCAGGTAGATTCTTCTGTAGAATCACTCATTCTAGTTGGAAAAGAGGCCTTGACTAAAATTAAAAGTTTTCAAATCCTAAGTAGGATTGTAGATAATTTGAATGAATCTCTGATTAAGAAAGGAAGCATTGTCATTATTGAATCTATAAGATGCTTCCAAGAGATGAATCCTTTGAAAACCACCTTAGGGGAAGAGATCATTGTGACTGAAAAGGAGGAGAGGCTATGGAATAATTACCAAATTGAATTAAAGTTAATGTTAAGCTCGAACATGGAAAAGTTGGCTATAGACCAGGTTATACCTAATACTTTAGGCACTCGTTACCTATCATGGATTAAATGGGCGGAGTGGAAGTTATAGATTGCTAAAAAAAGTTTGCAGAAGCTTAAGGAAATCATTAATGAATGCACTGACATTTCAAAAGAAGCACTAAGTACCTTGGTGGCTCTTGGTTTACTCCAAGATAAACCTGAAATGAGTAATGACATGGACACCAAAACACTAATAGATAGTTTCCATAAAATGGTGAAGGAGATTCTTGATTCAGCCTCACTTAATGTTGAGCACTTGCAAAAACTTAGTGAACTACACTTGTTCTCGTCTCAGGCAATTGACCTCATGAAGGTTTGTGAACATCACATGGAGACAACTAAGGACAACCATTTGACATGGAAGGTGAGGATGAAAAATGTAATTATTCCCCAACATAAAGACCTGATGCACATCCTCAAAGCTTTCCAGGCTTGACAAAAGAAACCTTTCGTGACCCCAAAATTTGGAAACGATGTGACACCATCTTGATGGCCTAGCTTCTCTTTCTTTCTTTTATGTGTCTTTTTTTTTTATCAGCTAGGGACATGAAGAGGAAGTTGTTCATTTTCCTATTTAATGTATCTATTTTCATATGTTCTCTCTCTAGACATTTTAGAAGACTGCTCAATACTGGTTATGAATGAAATTATTGTCTTGTATGTGTGCATTTCGATTGTGAAGTTAATCTGAGTTCTTAAATCTTTGTGTTTGAGAATATCTTAATGCATATCTTATCTTTGTGTGAGTAATGCAGTTCTTCATAATTGATTTCATTTCTCAAATAGTATTGGGCATATATTTTATTTCTGGTAATTAATTAGTCTTTGTGTTGATACTTCTTATTCATTGGATCTCACACCTGATATTTGAGAATTTTTATGATAATGGGTATACCTTTCCTGATTTCTGGTTAAAAACATACATGTTATTTAGTTTTAATAGTTTAATTCATTGAAAATCATGTGAGGGAGTTGTACCTTGATAAAATTCAGAGAATATTTATCTTTGTCTAAAGGTTGATATTCAGAGTTGTTTGGTTAATTTTGGAACCTTTTAGGCATTGGGTTGTGATTTCTCGAGGTGCCCAATCTGTTATCCAACAATACACACCAATATCTTCATAGATATTAGGATTCACCAAATCAAATTGGGTAGGTGATTTTAACTCATGGAAGTTCACTTTCAAGTTAATTTTTTATCTTTCTTTTGGTCTAGTTACATAGTATTCCAAGAAGGAAACTACTATTGTATTATCATCTATTGAGGTTGAGTATTGAGATGTAGTTCTAGTTAACCAAGAGGGTCTATGGATTTGATGACTTATAACAACATTTGTCTTACCACCTAATCATATTAGACTATTCTTTGGTATTATAACTAAATCTCTATTCATATTTCATGCAACCCAGTTGATCATCAAAGGATGAAGCACATTGAGATTCACATGTGTTTCACTCAATAACTTATCCATGCTGGTGTTCTCTCCTTGGTGTATTTGTGTACTTAGGAGTAGGTTGTTGACATATTCAATAAACCTTTAATATAACCTTGATATATTGAGTTGCAATGTATGCTTGGGGCAAAGGAACTTTCCCATGGGGGGTCTTCAGTCCTCCTTCCTTGTATTTGTTCTCTTTGTTTTCAAGGAGTTTTTTTAGAGGGTTTTCTCCTTTACTTTGTGAGAATTTTATTTTGTGTACATGAGTACCTCATCAACCCTTGTTTTTGGTACTTATTTTTTAATTATTTTTTCCTAAGTATCATTTATGGTATGTAGTACACATCTAGTTCCTAGACCTAGTAAACCTATTCACACGAGCTTAAGTTTCCTTAGTAGTTTAGTTGTCCCACCTTATAGGCACATGAAACATGCTCTCAGATTTGTTTGAAGTGCTCTACATGTGTCACACCTCTTGGAGGGTTAGTCACTATTACACTCCTATTCCTACTTCCTCATTATCCTGCATATACAAGGAGTTATTTTGTACATTTCATACATTTTCATGTGATAGTTATTGGTATTTTGTATGCACATTCATTTTTTGAGAGTTCTTAGATATTGTATTCATTTGATTACTACTCTAATAAATGAAGTAAATTGAGTACACAAAGGACATAATTTGATAATGAATATTTTATGAATGGTACTATTGACAGTGAGTCATTCATATGGTACATATCCATATAGATTAAATAGATTCCATACAATGTATGGATCATAAAAAAATTATATGGTGTATGGAATTTTATGAAACCCTTTTTAAAACCTTAAAAAATGATGTTTTTTATGACTCCAAAATATAGAGTGTCATATATGAAGATATGATTAAGCCCATAGAAAACTAAATATATGCTAAAATATTAGAGAGTATTTTCCAAACAATTAATAGTAATAAGTGTTAAACAATTAAAAATAAGTGTTAAACAATTAATAATAAGTGTTAAATAATGGAATGAAATAAAATTAGATAGATGTAGATTTTCTCCATGAAGAAATTTGATATAAAACTTAAAACAATGCAAATGAAAAAGAAAAGTTGTCATGAAATTGACAAAAAACACTCTAAAGGGAAATAAAATGTTTTTGATTATCGAAAAAATAGGTTATTAAGGGTTCTTGAAACCCTGTACAAGATAAAAGGCAACATGAGAGAAAAGACAAGGAAGCTGCCCCAAAAGACAAAAAGTTGATTAAGCCATAATCAGTCGACCATCAAACCAACAACAAAAAAGTAGGAGACACAAAAAGAACTGAGCAACAACTATAGAAGGTTCTTTAAAATACTTGCTGCCTCCAAATCTTTGGTGATGACCTTGTCATGCATCTCCATGGCCTATTTTACATCCTACATCGGGATATCAAAACCTTTTTTGGTGTTGCTACGAGTTCACACACTCAACCCTGCCCCAACATATTTTATTTGTTTCCTCATTTCATTTTCCACTCCCATAGCATGCACCACCTATTCAAGAAGAAGGGGTTTACCAATCCAGTCCTTATCCTTCTCATTTAAAAGCACTAGACCCTTCACAGTAGTCTCAAGAGAATCCTTACTAAGATTAACTAGAGTAGAGAGATCCCAATGAAATCTCAACAAATTCTTCTCAAGGGTAGCAATTTTGTGGTCATGATCCATTTTTAATTTGGAAAAATCATCCACCATCTAGTTAATAGTGATATTCATAGTCTTAATCGTACTAAAGACCGAATTCATCTCCTTAGTGTTTCTCAAAGTAGAGATGTTACGCCTTGCAATTGTTTCACACTTACAATGCAAATACTTCACTTCATGAAGAAGACACATAAAAAAATTGAAGAAGACATATGAACCCTCCTTCGCCAAGCTAGAAACCTGATTAAGATCCAACAACTCCCAGTTCAATTCCATCCATTGGTGTGAGCTCATAGGAAACTCCTCACAATGAATACCGGCTGGGGGGGAGTTAATTGCTCTTTTCCTTTGCCGATGGAGACCGAGACAATAGGGGATGCATCCAGATCAATAATTTTTTCAGAACCCTTAACCTTCTCCACTTCAGGGTCCTTCTTCATCACACTACTTACCTTTACCCCCTCTGCAACTTCCATAAAAGGCTCCTCGCCACCTTGAATAACAACATCCCTCACTCTAGCAAACACCAACCTCGAAGATTTCCTCCCACTAGAAGCATTACCACCCTTATTTCCCTCCTCTGCTCCACCAAAGATTTTATGTTTCACACCTGAAGGGGAGGGCACAAACACCATCTTATGAACCCTACCACCTTTCCAACCTTTGAAGAACTTTCACTCTTAGCCATAGCCAAGGGGAGTTTATCCAACTCCAAGTCAGTTTGATAGCCATCAAACCAAGTAGGTGAGTCCTCCTTATCACCAGACTCCGACTCACCTTCAACTTCCTCCACTTCAACAAAATCCTCACTCGTGTCATAGTCTGAAAGCACTTCTTTGGACTTTTGAGATCTACTAGGAATAGAGGTTTCAATAACATATCTAGTCTTAATATGTTCAACAATTAAGAGCATCAACCCTTCATGTAAAAAAGGGTTATTGGAATTTTTCCTAAATTCTAGAATACCATTCTCTAAAGATAGGACTAGTAGATAGAACAGGAAGGAAACTAGCTTACGTGATGAAAAATGGTTCAGTAACATAAAGCGATATTGTAGATGGTAGAGAATCTCCCATCCAGAGTCTACTAGTGCATAATAGCCATCACCATGTCCCCCTAGATGGGTTTAATAGAAGTCCTATCATAGCCACCACAACCCAACTGCTTGATTTTAGCCTTCTTCTTATCCTGCAGGAAATTCATCCTTGTAGATGAATACATTTCCTTTTCCCTGTAGAAATTTCTACCCTGTGTAGAGAGGCTCGTAACTTCAGCAATGCAGTCCTCAATAACACTAGCATCAACCCCAAAAATTCTTAGAACACGATTATGCAAAGCATTCACAAAATCCTGCGAAATTTGAGAATCATAGCCATGAAGTTTTTCCATAAAAGGGGTGACCCCACCCTTTTCAAGAATCTTCCAAAACCTACCATTGGCCTTGGTCTCTTCACATGACACTGGCTCTATTCTACACCTCTCACCCCCAATAATCGAATGCATAGATAAGCATAGAGAATTGTTGAAGGTTAACATACAAAAATGAAGAAAAGAGAACGCAAGGATGATAATAGCACCCAGAAAGTGCATGCTACATTGACATTCTAGGTACAAGTCTTCATTAAAGCTGAATCCCTCCGGAGACCACGACTCTCACAACCATGATTATCAAGACAGATTAATCACCCATAAGTCTAATCAGCACAAGAAAGCAATTATGAGGCCAAATGCCTAGGAGATTAAATCCTAATCCAACCCCCTTCATAAGACACGTGATGTTTTCTCATTATTAAGAATTGATATGAGATCCATGGGCAAGTGGTCATTAGAGTTCTAAGACCTGGTCGATGAAACCCCCAAGTTCGCCAAGAAATTAGCAACACCATTGGCCTCAGAATACACATGGGAAATATAAAACTCTTGGAAAGAATTTCATATTGCGATAGAGTCTTCAATGAAATGTTCAATTGACTAGGAGGGAGAGTTAACCCTGCTCAAGCAATTAATGAAGTTCATAGTCCCCTTCCAACCAAACTTTAGTCACACCCTTCTCCTTGGCCAATTTTAACCCATGATAGGCGGCAACAAAGGGAAATAGAATGTTCCCCCCCAATTTGAAAATAAATATTTATCTAGGTTTTACATGATAAATGAGATCTTGGAGGCTTTCATTCGATATTTTGGAAGCTTTTACCATTGATTTACCATTAAATGACAACAATTTTTTTTTCTTCTGATGACTCAATAGTTGTTTGCGCCTGAGACTTGTTTCAAGAGCAATCTCACCAAAAAAAAAATTATATTAATTTTCAAAAAAATAAATAAATAAAATTTAAAGAGATTAAACAAATGGTAATTTTTTTTCATGCGCAAAATTCAATAATAATAAGAAAATATAAACAAATGAGAAAAGTATTTTTAGTATTCTGTTTTCCTATACTATTACATAATAATGTTTAATATTTTTATGGTCCCACGTGAATATCTTATCATTTATTTTCAACTTTAGTGACTTACTTTAGCCGCCCTAGTCATTGGTTTTAAACTTTTTTTTTTCTTATTTATTTTCAACTTTAGTGACTTACTTTAGCGGTCATTTTTGGGTTTGACCCGGAGTAAATTTAGTAGGGTATATTAATTTTTGTGGTCCAAATCAGTTGGGAATGATGGGCTCGCAGGTCAAGTAAAGGTGCTCGTATTACCAACCCTAGTAAAAAGATTAGAAAAAAAGGTTGCTTCAATAGTTTATTTTGTGGCCCATAAAATGTAAATATTCCTTCTTTCTTTTATTTTTTTAATATGTAGCGGTGGTTAATTCAACAATATATATATAAAATTAAGATAATAAAAATATTTGTAAATGTTTGTCAATATCATAAAGTTTAGATAATTGTTTGCTTTTTATTTAAAAAGAGTGGAAGTTTAAAAAGAAATGACATGAGTCAAAGTTAAAAATTTATTCAAAGCTAAAGCCAAAGGTGGGTTGAGTCTATTGGACCTTAGAACAAAAGGGGCTTACCTTGAAATGGATTGTTTGAATAATTAATGGAGATGAACCATGGAAAAACTTGTTCGTTTTCAGATTTTCTAGGCTACTGTTATAGGGAAATTACAATTAGTCAGTTGGGAAGATAAAATTTTATTGGCTCCTTTCTTCCATCTTAAAGTTGCCTTTCCTTTACTTTCTACTTGGAAGGCGTGGTAATAAGTCTGCAAATTCTTAGATTGGAAATTCTCTCTACAACACGGGTTCAACTTTCGATCCTCGTCAATATGGTGGAATAAAATGGTACAATATCATGGTCAACCTCTTGTTGCTTTTTCAATGCAAGCATACTATTTATTTAGAAAAGGATTTCAACAATTTAGGTACTTGTGGGATTTTAAATCTCAAGACTAGGTTGCTTGGTAAAATCTTAAGAATAACATTGGTCTAAGTTACAAATATAAAGGGTTTATTATCTTTTCTAAGTCATTGGTTCCCTTTGATCTGGTTATGAAGATTTGCACTCCCCTATAATGCAATCCTTTTAAGGATTGGTGGTGGTTGTCCAAGTGCTGGTTCACATTGTTTCCTCTTAAAATGTCTACTTGAATTTTCTCTCACACTTGCCCTTAAATCC
Organism: Sequoia sempervirens; assembly: GCA_007258455.2. Classification (NCBI taxonomy): domain Eukaryota; kingdom Viridiplantae; phylum Streptophyta; class Pinopsida; order Cupressales; family Cupressaceae; genus Sequoia; species Sequoia sempervirens. The sequence goes on along the minus strand of VDFB02078558.1, from coordinate 218,701 downwards.
TAGATTGAATCGGAAATAGAATTGCAAGTTTCAGGAAAAAACTTGTGGAGCGAATTGAGTGCTCAAGTCTGGCATTCTAAAAATGAAGCTAACATTCAAATTTTGGCTTGAAAAATCTTACATTGCAAGTTGCCCATTGGTAACAGGTTGGGATATATGCAGATCTAGTTAGTTAAATGTCCATTTTGTAAGCACATTGAAAGTTTGAAACATATCTTTTAGGGCTACTCTTTAACAAGAAGAAAATGGAAGATTGTCTTTCCTTATCTTCTAGCTATTTTTGAGCATATTTTAGGTTCGAAAGAAGCCATTTTGGGCTTGGGCCTACAAAATAATATTGTTGTTGATTCTATGAGGTAGATTATTTTGTTTAATATATGGAAAAGTAGATGTATGGATTTTTTTGTTTAATTTTGTAATGCAAAACATAGAGAATAGAGTTTAAGTCATTTTCTAGGATATTGAGTCTGAGTCTTTTGTAATTTACAGGTTTTGCTTAATTGTACCAACATTTTCTTGAATACAATGACTTAGTTTGCTAGTCATTTCTCTCCTAATGTACACTTTATACAAATCACGAATGAAAATGATTAAAGATATTTCATCTCATCATCTTTGTCTTTCCATTGATGTATGTTTTTTTATTTTAGCTTTGGCTCAAAGAACTGGTTAAATACTTAAATAAGAATATAGATTTATATGAAGTAATGCAAGGATCTTGAAGTAGAATTGGTTAGGAATATTTGAGTATATTGATCTAATGCATTTATGTAAAGCTCTTTAATGTTTGGGTAATATACTATTAAGCAACTTCAATTACATATGTTTTGACTCCATGCCCTAGGTTAAGACACCGATCATTTGAATTTGAGTCTAAGTTACATCTCTAGGGTCATTCAATCAATGAGCACTCACAATATTTTAAATTTTTGTTTGAGTTTTATATTTCTTGAAGTTGTTGGATAGGACAACTAAGCAGGGGGGTGAATCAGTTGTCACAAATTATAACCATTAATTCAATTACCAGAACTAACACATAAATTGATTAAGTGATTAACCATCAAATGCAAGTGCACAAACACAATAACACTAGATTTACGTGAAAATCCCAATGAGGGAAAAACCACGGTGAGCATTAACTCACACTATAAAGAATATCAAAACCTTACAAAAAGGCTCACTTCCTGAAATAAGGACTCATTGTCCACAGGGCTACAACCCAGAGGGCTCACTACCACAAAGATACAAAGAAGACAAAGAAGACTTGTTACAGAGAGACAATAATCCCAATGCAACAAATATTCCACCACAATCACTAATCAACTCACATGAATGATAGAGTTCACCTTCTGCTCACTGCATCCATAAACTCGATGTTAAGCTTTACACTGAACAACCACACACTTAACTCACATACATCAAGAATAGCATCAAGATCACGTATGATCTTTCACTTATCTTCCTTCTTTTCTTATGTACAATTTTCATTGCTAGCACATTCTATATTTATACTATCTCTAACCTTGAAAAGATACAAAGTCAGCCATCCAACTTCAACTTTCAAATTAGGTTAGCGCCAAACGTCATAGGGTGGAATTAGAATGAGGGCGACCAAAACACACACTTCACCATGATCCATAATAGATCCAACACGTTTCATTAGCTTTGAAAGTAGTGCTTGACACATGGTCAACCATACCAGTGTAAAACACAGATCAATTAAGCTCAATGCATCCAAATGCTAAAAGCAACTTCAATAGAACCAGGGCAACACAACTCTTGAACCATATGCCATAAGATTTCATCAAGGAGAAATCCAGACCAGCAACAATTCTCCCAGACCTCAATCAACACATAACAAAGCATAGTTCACAAGCACCATAACCAACAACCTTCTTTTAATATAATTTTCTCAATATCCTCGACATATATAATCAACATCAACTAGTAGATAACCAGCTGACCAGTTGACATAACCAGTTGACCAGTTGACATCAATGACAACACTTCATTCCTTTTCCATTCTTGCAAGAGAAGTTTTATGTAAACTTCTTTTTTTCTTGTTGCAAATTGTGTAAATGCTTAAGGGATTTGCTAGATCCTGAGATTTTCATAATCATCAAGAAAATTTGTAGAGACCAAATCTATAATTTACAATGTTTAGGATAAATTTGGCATAGGAGATCTTAAGAACATTATAAGGGACCACCATTCTATGTTTTGTAGAGCCCAAAGTGTAGAGGGAAATTTATTTCAAAACTTTCACCTGTTCATTGGCCAATCCCTCTAAATAATTGATCATTAGGAATGACAATCCTATAGATTGTTTGTGAGATCTAGTTGGGAGTTAAAAACAACAAATAGATTCCTACCATACAATGACATCATCCTTTAGACAATTGAAATTCACTCTCTAATATAACAATTCTTCATATTGCTAGGGTTGCCTGATTGTATAAAAAGGACTCGTGGGTATGTATAAGGTACTTTCATGGGGAATCTGATTGATCTCATACATGTGATGTCCTCAAAAGACCATACTTGAAGAAAAGTATAAAGTATAATGTTATGACCCTCTTGATAAATGAAACAATCAAGCTCATAATACAAGTGTGCTAGCATGCTCCATCCCCAAGAAAACACTGGTTGATTCTCCTCCATCACCTATACTATATGGAATAGTCCCCCTCAAGGTGTATGCCTCGTCTATCGAGTGCTAGATTTAGGGTGACATTAACAATTGGGATTTGTCAAAGCAATAGTAAAATAGAATGAAGAATCCACTTAAGCTCAACATGACCCCTAGAATTAGAATCTATGTAGTGGCTGGTGTAGTAGTGTATATCCCTCCTAATCTCTCGAGGGGTCTGAAAGTCATAGTGGTGCATGGTCTCACCTCACACAAGTAGTGTGAAGATATAGTGTACATCCTCAAGGGTAAATTTCATCTCCCCTATTGGGAGATGAAATATGGAAATATCTATGTTCCATTGCTCAACAAACACCAACGACATATCGTCATGAGATCTCATTGGTGGCATAAGGTACATCTAATATACTTTAGTGGTACAAAAAATATGCTCCTCCTTCTACAAGAGTCATGTGACTTACTCCCAAATAAATGAGAACAATCATCCTCCTAAACATTATCATGCAAGTGGTGGGACCTATAAGAAATGAAAAGGATCATCAGTTACACAACAAAATCAACAATCATTCAACTGAAGGCATAACAAGTTTGAATCAAGACAAGGGCACCATTCTAGGAAAAATGCACCATCTTGGAATAGAGGCACCATTTTGGGACACTATTTCCCAAAGTGGACATTGTCACCAAAAGTGGAAATATATGCCATAAATTTTGAAAAAAAACATGCAAATAACAACAAATATAGAAAGAAATCACAGGGAAAAGCAACAGGAAACTCACTGTTGGTGCCACTATGCCTCATGCAGCCTTTGCTCATAGGATCTCAAACCTTGGGGGCTAATATGATCATCAACTTGGCATCCTTGATCCTTGGTGAAATAGTATCTCTCTAAACCTTCAAGAAACAAAAGTGAAAATGATGGCCAGAAAGGTTATTTTTCTCTAACATATAGTTAAATTTAGTATTAGCATATCTCATTCAATTCACCATAGTGGGGACTATCAAACTTTGATTTTGATGCTATTTGTTGCATTGGATTCATAGTTTCATTCCCAATCATATCTAATATTTTTTAATAGTTGATGTTATAATCTCATGACCCTATCACAAGCATTTCTATCATTCAACTTAGCAATTTTATGTGGTAAGATTTCTACCTTGATTCCACCTCCATAAAACAAGAAAAGTCAGGGGGCCATACATCTATCCTCGAATTTGGTTCTCCTTAGAAGTTGACATGTTTTTTTGTAAGCACAAGATGTTTTTTGAATACCTAACAATTCAGTTTTGTAGGATGCAGTTCTTAACAGTGTGGTTTTGCAGATGACTACATTGGGGAATTCATTCTCCCATTGATGAATGATTCATAATGTCCTTATGAGTATCCTTTTGATACAACATGATTTACTTTTAGTTCTTTAGCTTGCATATGCACGTAGTGTCATGTGGCCGCTAAAATGGTGGCTAAATGTAGTGTTGAAAATTGTACTCTAGGTTTTAGGTGATAGTATAATTTTGTGCTTATTTTGGACCTATTTTAGTGACCCTTGCATTTATGCATGTTCAACACCTCTTAATTAGGCCCTAATATCCTAAATTATATATTCTAAGGCCTATTTTTATCATTTTTAAATAAATTGCAAGCATAAAACAAATGCATTTATCTAATACTTTACACCCGACACCTAAATTTCCAAAAAATAGGGCAAAGATAGTGTCACCCTATGGCGACAGTGTCCCCCTATTCTTCTTGGTCCCAAATTTAAATATGTCAGTGTCGACATTTTATCATTTCTAATTCAAGTTGCAAAGGCTGGCTATCAGGACCAATTTTTTGAGAAATTAGAGTAAATTCCTATAACTACCTAGTATTTTCACCATTTTAATCTAGAAAACAAGAATCAAGATTTTGGAGAAAGATAATAAGCAAGAGATCACATTCCACCATATACATTTGAATTTATAGGTCTTCAAGCTTCTTTATAGATTTGATCAAGTCTTCTTCCATGATTGGAGATTGATGACAATAGAAGAGCATGATGGATTCTAGGTTTGGGAAGTGCTCTTGGCCATTTCCTTCAACCTACAGAATTGCTTCCTAAGTTTTCTCATCTTCAAGCTTCATCTCACTTGCAACCTAAAGCAAGGTATCATTATGTTTCAAATTTCCTAAGGGTGCTTGACTTCCTCTTAGGTAGATCTTGTCATTTTCATATAGGAATCCTTCTCTAATGCATTTCAGTAGGGTTTTATGCATTTTAGCTCATAACAAACTTAGATGCACTTAAGGTTAGAGCACAAACACTAGTATCAATCAATTTTATTGGCTATTGTGGAGGTAGAAATACCAAAACATGGGTTTGATTGAGAAAAACTCCTATATATAAAAATCACCACCATCTCTTTTGTAGATTTATTGTAGGTTTAGATCCAAAGATGAAAGTTTACAGGGAAGGAATTAGAGAGCAGACAAAGAGCTACAGATTCAAGTTTTCATATCTAGAAAAGGACTAGAAGGACAATGTCACCCTTAGGCTATTTTGTCCTCCTATTCATACCATCTCCAAATTTCTAGGATAGTTTGCACATAGTTCTACCTTTCTCATATCTACTTGCAAATTTATGTTATTGTTTCATGATTGTCAGAGTATTGTATTTTCATATTAGGGCATATAGTTTAATTAGGTTAATAAAGGAAAATCATTTCCAATTAACTTATAAGACCCACACATATACAAATCCAGCTCTGATTGACTCAACTTCATGGTTGAAAGTAAATCTATTAACCTTTTTTATTTTCATCCTAATGTTCTCTTAAAAATGACAAAATTGATCCTAGGTTCTTGACATTGGACTTTGGATCACCTTCTTCATCAAAACTCCATCTCTATCACTAATAATGTTTTTATGTAATTTATTTAGTTTGAACACTTATCTAAAAAATAAGTCACCCACCTAATGCACTTTCAACTATGAATGGATAGAGAAGAAGTGTGCATACTTCATTAGTCTATCCACCACCATATAAATTCAAGCCTTATCATGTAATTTGGGGAGGCTGGTGATGAAGTACATGGATATTTTTTCTCATTTTTAATTTGGGATAGGTAGTGGTTGAAGCATGCCTTTACAAGATATGTCCTCTATTTTTCTTCATTGGTAACTCCTACACTATTTTACATGCCTACATATGTCCCCCTTGAGATCCTTCCATGAGGAAATATATTTGGTTTGTTTATAAGTTTTGAAAACTAACAAGGAAAATTGAGCAATTTATGATCAAGCATTTTCAAGAACATTATCAAGCAAGTCAAGAGCATTCTTTTGAGGATTTATTACAAGGGTTCAAGATCAAAGCATCATTTAAAAGTGTATGTGATTTTTTTCATATTGTTTGTGAGATCTAACCCTTGTAGGTCTTCAAGAAAATCAAGCCAACAATAATCAAGACTTGAGGAGATCTTGTTAGAGTAATAAGTTATTATGCTTAATTAATTACATCACATTGATTAATTAATTAAGTCACTTATTCCTCTTTATTACTTAAGCTAAACTTAGGCACACTAATTAATTAATTATTAATTATTAAGTGTGCACACTAGGGTTTCATTTAGGGTTTCCCTTTTAGGGTTTCTTGATCTCCTTCATAAGGATTGATCACCTCATAATAACTTATTACTATAACACCCCCCCTTAAGATGAACTTAGGAAGAAGCTAAAACACTAGAATAGGATGCATGAAAGCAAAGATGGGTCCCGGCAACGAGGCCTGATCAGGTACCCATTTACAAATGCAATAAGGAGTAAGAGAAGGAAAAACCCAGTGGGACAAAACCCCCCTTACAATGAGATAACATGCTGCAAAGAAGCATCGGAAGAACTCTGTAGAGTAACACTGGAACTTGATATAGGCAAGCAAGGAAATATTTGTCTATCTACTACTGAAACCGGATGAGAGTCACTGATTGACTCAAGGAATCATGATAAAGCAACAGAAAACCCGATGCCACGGAACACTCGAAAACTCCAAACGGGAACAACTCTGGAATCTATGAAGCAGCAAGCAACTATTGAATGATGTATTACTGAAAATGAAGTGCAAAGTTGTAAGATTCACTCTCCCAATTGCCAAAATATCCAAGTAATCGCCAAACAACCCATCGGGCCAAATCTGGACTAATTGATAAACTTGGGATAGATACAGAAAAATTGTATGGATAGCAACATAGAGCTCCTCAATACCTTTCCAACGCCGCAAACGAGGCGAAAATCAGAGATCCTGGCAAAAAGTTATGAGCTCGGAAGTCCAAAAAGTACATCTGACTTCAAACAGCAATAAATGCAGTAAAACAGAAAAATACTATAAAATAAACTGCACCAAATGAAAGTGCTCGGAACCAGCTTTTCGGCGATATCTCGTTTGCCCGATTTCGATACCGTATGCCCAAGTTATGGCCAAAAGAAAAAAATTGCTCTTTTAGAAAAAACTAGGGTTAGGAGGGCAAAGAGGGCCGTACGGCCGCTGACGTCATCAGTTTACGAGCTTAAAATTGACGGCCGTCCCGTCGCCTCAAAAAATCGGCCCCTGCTAAAAGAAAAATTTTGGCCCCTAGTCCTGTGGGCAACCAGGGTCGGGCTGGGCTTTTGCGGGTGGAGCCCCCGGTTCTTCATATGGCCGGGGCCGAGCGCAGGGCCGGATCTTCCATAGGACCACCGACCGAGGGCTTGAGGGAGGCGGAGGAATTGGGTGGCACCGCCGGGAGCGGCCGGCGGTGGGCTGGTGGCCGCCTGGCGGAGGCCTATTGAACTGGAGGCGCCGCCCTATTTCCAAGAAACGGTGTTTTTTGAATTTTTTTTTTAATTTCTGCCTCGATTTGCGTGGTTGGGGAGGCCGTACGCCCCCCGACAAAATTTTTTTGCCTTCTCGACCAACTTGCACCAAAATAGACAAATTTTATATGAAAATGGGGGTTTTTGGGCGTTGCGGACTCAATGGCGAGGTCCGTTTTGTCCCAAAATGCCCAGAAAATTAGGCTACCCCCAGATTCAATCAAAAAATTGCATGTGGAAACCCTTGCACTTGAAACTCCTTATTGCATTTGTAAATGGGTACCTAACATGGCCTAGTTGTCGGGACCCATAGTAGTTTGCATTATAATCTTCTCCCTAAGTTGTACTTATGGGGGGGTGTTGGTGTAATTAACTATTTAATTACATCTTCATAAGTTTACTTAGGCAATCTTTAATTCCTAAGTTATAGGATCTTATCCTTATCTTATCAAGCTATCTTTTTGCTAAAGATAAGATTTAGTTGTTGCATGCTTGCCTTTTATAAGCAAGCCTCATCTTGTACATTTGTATCAATTAATCGTGAATCAATCTTGCATATTGATAGCAAGCATTCTTGCCATTATTTCTCTCTTGTGAGGAAGTATTTTGGTCAAGCAACATATTTCTGGAAATCTAACAGATCTTGTATCACTTCAGTCCTTCAAGGAAGCCATTTTTGGGTTTTAAGTTGCAATCCATTGTTGATCCATCATTCCTTTATCATGGAGCTTTCTCCTTATCATTGACATTGCCATAATGGAAGTGGAAACACTAACATGGGGTTTGACTAAGATAAGCTTCTAAATGGAACAACTTTTCTTCTCTCTTTGAATGTGCAGGTTTTAAATCTGAAGAAGATTGGGAGAAGCTTGAAGGTCAATTATTCATTGTTGCAATCAAACCTTACACCTTGACAACAAACATAAACTCAATTATAGCAATATTCGATAGTGATTCAATAGTGCGACAAGTGGAAACAAAAGGCTCATGTTTGACAAGAGGATTGTGAAATCAGATATGAAATCCACCTACTAGGACATAGTCACCCATGGTGACTAGGTCCTCAAAAATTAGCTTCAAATTTGTATCATAGGTGTAAAATATTTTGCTCAATCTGTTTCTGAAGTTTGAATTTCTCTGTGATGTCTTAGATTTGTTGTATTCGCATCATAGTAGTTAATTGCATCATTAGCCTAGTCATTTCATTTCCAATATCATTCCAAATTTGGTCAAGGGAAAGTTGACTCACCTTTTAGGTTGCAAGTCGGTCTTATACCTTGTCCAAATTCATCAAACTACAAACCACAACTAAATGAAATGAGGAAAGGAATCTAAACCCTTGAGTCAAATCCTAGAATATCCACTTTTCCTCTATTTCAATGCTTTTAGTATCAAATGAGTGGAAAGGGAATAAAATGTGATAATAGATGCACTTGCTATTTTAGCATCAAAATTTGACATATACATCTCAAATGAGACATTAATTAAATTATATAATAGAATAACAATCTTATAAACATGAGACAAATATATATGAATAAAGACACAATAAATAAGATAAAATATTATATATTAGATTTAATGTAATGAAAAAAAACTCAAAATAGGAGAAAGCTAAAAGATAGATGTAACACACCTATGTATATAACATTATATTGTACCCCCCATCCCCCATCCCACATGTTGGAAAAAAGGAACTAACAGAAAGACTTGACAGACGGTTAGTCGTGTGCCATTATGTGTCCATCACTAGAAAAGGACGTGCGACTAGCGGGAAAGTCAAAAATCTAGACAAAACGCCCTAAACTCACCATTTTCCACATTTCATTTTGTAGTTTGTTGGGGAGGGACGTGCAGGCAACAAAATGGAGTTGTAGGTGGCTGAATGAACCAGAGTAATTTTTTTTGGATTTTTTATGTACATAAGTGCATTTTTTCTACATTTTTGTCTCGTTCAGAGAGCTAAACATTGGCATTTTCCACATTAAATTTTGCAATTTGTTGGGGAGCACAGGCAATGGAATGGAGGTTGAACAAGAGCAACACATTCAATAGGCACGACACCAACAAGTATGTATATCTGCCATTGTATATGCCATTTTTCCATTATGTAGGAACTGTGAAGTAGGGTTGTTAAATGGGTTTTCTGTGAAATGAAAATAATTTTTTTTGTTTGCGTGTAGTGTTTTCATTTCAAATGCATAACTATTTATGATTTTTTGTTTCAAGGGTTTTCAAATTTCACTATGAAGAATTGAATGACTATTGGTTGGGAAGATAGGTTTTCATTTGAAATTTAGAGGTGTTTTGTGTGTTTTTGTGTTGGCGTTTAAATTTTTCCTTTTGGTTGTTCGTTGTGAAGATGGGTTTTCATTGATGGGAAAATAAATGTTGTTCCTTGTGAAAAAATGATTTCATCTGAATCACAATGTGGGCTATGAGCCGATGGGTTTTCAAAATCAGAATTTGGAATGGACAGAAAGCCCAAAACCATACACACAAACAAAATATTTTATTTTCCAATTGAAATTCTCATTTTGAACAACTCTTTGCTACAGTCAAAATGGCATTTAACTTTCTTCATCTGATTGGAACAAATAAAATGCTCACATTATTTGCAGTGTTGGAAAATACACAGTCTGGACTCTCAGTTTAAATGTAAAGGGTTGTCTCACAGTGGGTTTCTTGCTTCTTAACATGCATGATTTTGCAACTTGGAATGTTACAAAATAGTATGAATGTCATCAAAATCACACCTTCCATTGTTGTGTTTAAATTTTGGATGATTGAAAAAAAATTTGCCCAAAATAGTTGTATTTTGGAAAACACAATGTGGGTTTTCAGTTATTTGAATCTCCTTGTTTAAATGTAAGGGGTTGTCTCATAGTGGTTTGCTTGCTTCTTAACATGTACAATTTTGCAATATGGAACGTTACAAAATAGTATGAATGTCTTCAAAATCACACCTTCCATTTTTGTGTTTAAATAAAATGCTCACATTATTTGCAGTGTTGGAAAACACATTGTCTCGTCTTAGTTGTTCCCTCAAATACTGGTATATTATATGAATCAACCTTTAATACTGGTATAGTATACCATTAGGGGAGAAGCTAAAGTGCAAACAAAACAAACCTATGTATGTAATGTTATATCATAACCCCCATTCCCCATCCCATGCGGTGGACAAAATGCACTGACAAAAAGACTTGACGGATGGTTAGCTGTGTGCCATCATGTGTTCGTCGCTAGAAAAGGATGTGCAGCTAGTGAGAAACTCAAAAAGCAATAGACAAAATTCCCTAAATGTCACCATTTTTCACATTTCATTTTTCCCATTTTCCACATTTCATTTTGCAATTTGCTGGGGATGGGCGTGCAAAGATGGAATGAAGTTGCAGGCCTTTGCATAAAGCAATAGACAAAACACACCTAAACGTCCCTCAAATACTAGTGTCTAAATGGTTTTGAAACATAAGGTGGGTTGCAGGTTTGTAAAACATAGTGTTTTGTATCCTACAATTTTACAAAACAGTATGCATGTATTTAAAAGCTTTGTGTTATTTAGACCGTAGGAGTGTGGTGATAGACACCATTTTGTAAACACCCAGTAAGGTATTTGGATTCAATGTGTAGAGGGTTTTACAACATTTTGTGGGTTGGAGGTTTCGTAAATCATGTTGTCACCTCACCTCCCACTATGTTTTCCAACCTACAATCATACTATGCATGTATATTTGGATCATATTAAGAAATAGAAACACAATTTTTACTCTGTGTAAGACTTGTTAAAAGGTGCCTTTCATTACATTTGTATTGTCTAAATTAAAATCATACTATTTTGTAAAATTATAAGTTTCAAAACACTAGTTTTCTCTTCCAACTCCTACACGTGCACTCCAACCTTCAGGTTTCAATGTGTAGACATGAAACATAGAGTGTTTTCCCCCTTCTTTCCCCAAACTAAAAATACACACATCAGTCCACCTCTGATTCCTATGCCATAAAAAAAGCTTTGAAAATGACAACTCATACTCACATTGTTTGTGTTGTCTAAATTGCATTCATACTATTTTGTAAAATTCCAAGTTGCAAAACACTGGTTTTTCGTTTGCAACCCACATAATGTTTTAAAACCCTTTACAAGTAAAAACCCAATTGGTTACTCATCCCTCACTTTAATTAGGTATGTTTTGTGATTTCCTTGAGAGCCTTTTATGAATTAGATAGTAAGAATGTAATGAGATTGGAAAACACTAAGTTTTAAGAAATCTGAAACCCACATAGTGTTGGAAAACCCTTTAGATGTAACAACCCAATTGGTAAGTTGGGAAAACAAATCCAACACACCTGTGTACATACAATTGGTTAGAAACCCCTCACCTCAACTTTGCTTGGTCATCTCCCCTGCCTGCAATGCCCCCTTTCTCTCCAATGATTCACTTTCAACCTGTAGAATGAGAAAACCCAGAACACAAAGTGTTTTCCAAGAATAATACTTATTATAATGTAAAACACATATCTTAATCGCATCAATTCCCTTCCCTCCTATAGTGAACAAATAGCTTCTCACACAAGGAAAAAAATGTCGGTGTAATTCGATGCGATAGGACACCTCCTCGCTTTCCTCGTTGTGACATTTCCTCCCGTCGGCTAGTTTCATCACTTTTATCATCTATCTTGGCAGGCCCTGTACTATGTCATCTCATCATGTTATGTATGTTTCTATGTATTTTGTTATGCATGTCTTTATGCATTTTTGTATGTACATAGGTGTGTTTTGTCAGGGGATTAGTTGCATCTGTAGAGGGTTTTACAACATTGTGTGGGTTGCAGGTTTCATAAATCATGCACTCACCTCCCATGGTGTTTTCCAAGCTGAGCTCATTTAGAGTTTTAATGGTTGTTGGAAAATAGTGGGTGTTTATAAAATAGTGCCTTTCATTGCATTCCTACTACCTAATTAACAAAATCTTTTTAAGACATTCCAGCCCGTGCTCTCCACCACATAACTTTGAATGTACAAAATAAAATAAATGGAAAACCACATTATGTTTTCCAACCTGTAAATTATATTTTGCATTTATTTTAAATCATATGAGGAAATTGAATTGCATTTTTTTTGTGTAAGAGTTGCTATAAATTGTGAAGGTGAATGAGCTTTAGTACATTCTCACTATCTACAAACTTTAAGCTTTTCATTAGAAGCATGTTGTCTATATATAATTGCATGTTGGAAAACAATATGTGTTATGAATCCTACAACCCAAATTCTGTTGTAAGCTTTGAGAGTGTCTTTCTAATTAGAAAATGCAATTTTTTTGTTTTTAATAAGTTGTTTACAAAAATTTTCTACCTTTTCACATAGGGTTCTCATATCTCCATCCAACTAATTCTCTTTTCTATAGTGACATCCTATTTTTCCTCATTTTCATGTTATGTATGTTTCTATGTATGTTTTTGTGTATGTTTTTATGCGTTTTTGTATGTACATAGGTGTGTTCTGTCGTAAGATTAGCTTTTTTTTTTGGTCAATCAAGGTGATCACCAAGGCTATTATTTACTTGTTAACTTTTATTCTTGCAATAACTTGTATTTTCTCAGTCTTCTGTATGAGTAAGTGTTTAGTTTACAATATCATTGAACAATGGATACGATACCAATGTGTCATTTAGATGTTCATTGAGAGACATAGGATATAAATAGAAGTCTGATAGTGGTGCGCGGTATCCTTCTTGTTTGTCTTCTATGCCCTTATTGATTATTGCAAGTTATGGCCTCTTTCATATGTTAGGAGAGATGAGTTTTTTATATGTCTGAATGAACGTTCAGTGCTTCACAATTCCTATAGAATGGCAAAATGGCAGATATAATTTTTGTATATTAGTAGTGCTAGCGATAGGTTAAATTGGAAATTAAATTCCCATTGTATAATTTAATATGTTTGTTTATTGTCTGTACAAGCTGGTATTTTGGACTCACCATGACATATAATCCTATATTGGTGAAATTTGGAATTAAAAGAATTGTTTGTAGCACCAAATGTCTTCAATTTTCTAATTTAATCTATCCCTAACACTTGTCTTCCTTCTAGGTGGTCGATATGTTTGAAGAAATAAATTGAATAAAATAAGGGCAGGTGGATTAGGAAGGATAATTTAGGAGACGTGAAGCTTCTGCACTAAATATAGCTGATTCTAGCTATCATAGCTTGAATTGCAAGTGTACTGGTTAGTTAAATTTCCAAAATTTATTTTGCATTAAGAAGTTATGATTTATTTATAGATGAGATGCTTACTGTGGCGAATGTAGATAATTTACAGTTTAATTTAAAAAATAAATAAATGTTATGTTGATGGGTGTTTTGCACTTCTCAACATAGGTAATGCATTAGTGCATCACCTCTCTTGAAAGATAATCTCCTACAAAAAATTTGCAGAAAACTACCCCAAGGTCTCTCGGGTGTCAGGTCATGACTTGCTTGGAATGTTTCAGTTGGTTGATGTGATTTGCTGGTAATCGCAGGGTAGCCTTATGTATGTTAAATTGGAGGGAAATTGGTTCTTTAAATGGAGTTCTTGAGGCCTTGAAGTTGATATGCAATTGCTGCAAGTTTGAAACAACAATCTAGAACTCCACTTTCATCATCAAATTTGGCTTTACAATGATGCTTGAACTTTTCCTAAATTACTATTAAAAGAAAGGTCAAAGGGAAGGGAAAGAGGGAATTTCCTAGACATGAAACTACCAATGAATAGTGATAATGGAGGATGCTACAATGGACAACCTTCCTGAAACTAAGTTCCACTTAACCAAATCTACTAACAGTCTCATGAAACTAGTGCAATCTTCTAAGGTCTACAGATTTTCAACCATTCATTCACCATAAAGAAAGAATAAAAGATAGAATTTAAGTGCATCAATCAATTTATGTTCAGACTAGCTTTACACTACTATTTATCATCAATAAACAAAAAAAAACATGAACAAGGAAGGGCATCAACACAACAAAATTCTTCAGCATCAATGAACAACATTTACTAATCTACTAAAGCATACTAAACACATAGAACAACAAATTAAATCTACTCAAATTTATTAATTATGAGGAGAAGAATCATGAAACATGAATGAAACTCAAGAATCCACCCAAAAATTAGTGAACTTCTATTAGAATTTCAGTAGCATGTCTTTACAACAACTCAACTCTCTCTTTGAAAAGTAGACGAGACCCCCTATTTATAGTTTCCAAAAATCAAAATGAATGGCCAAGATTTAATCTCATTATGTGGCCAAGATTCACTACAAATTAGGGATTCACCTACCCCTTAATATTTTACAATTTAGAATACATTTCTTGTCTTCTAGCACATTTTTTCTTCTAGTGCTTGGTCTTGTAGCACTTTTTTCTTCTAGCTGATTGCTCTTTTGCTGCAGCTACAGTGTGAGGAACTCATCATCAATGACTGGATTTCCTTCATTCTTTTTCATAGTGGCGTACCCCAAGAATTGAATGATCAATGCCTGAAGTTTATTCCACTCCATTATATATGATTAAAGTACTTGGAAGCTCAAATTTCTGGATCTGTTGGTAATCAACTCCTAATCCTTTGTACTCTTGGGTGTATTCTTGATCACTTGCTCTGATTGGGCAAAGGCTCAGGTGGAAAAATCCATAAAATCTGGCATTAGTGTATTTGTGGCCTCGTTCTCCATCTTCTTATGAAAATACGGCCTTATCTTCTTGGGGTATAGCTTGATGACAGACATGTCGTAATCCATCATGAGCTTTAAGTATTCTTCACAGGCTATCTGATGTTCCTTGATCCAGTCTAGGTCAAGCTCCACTTCATGGAGCACATGCTCCAAGACTTCTCTTCTATGATCCAGGCCTAGTTTCCATGTCTCAACGAGCTAATGGTCACCCTTTGCAAGGGCCAATTCCTTTTCCCAAGATTTCTCAGGCATCTTGAGGATAGCCTCGAGTTTAGGGTACATAATCCTTTACAGTTTTGAGAAGTCAGTACAAAATTTCTTCATTCCTTCAAGCTATTTTTGCACCTCCCAAAATTTATTAGCCATTTTGACGGTGCGACCTATGCCCATATCACCTTTGTAAAGTACTCATTGAAACCAATCTTTTGTGGCCTTAGTCCATTTCTTTCTCCTTTCTAGTTCGCTGATGTGATCCTTGGAAAGTAGTAGATGAGTGGCTGACAACATCGTGGGTAGTTCCTCAACATAAGACCATTGTTGTATATAGGCCATGAGATTTTCCACTTGTGCTTTTAATTCCTCCTTGGAGGATTGGTCCTTGTTATCTGATGCATTATGGTGGTAACGAATCCTTGGAGATGATCAATCTTTTGTTCTCTAGTGGTTGTGTCCAAGTTGATGGTGGAGATATTGTAGCTAACTCCCTCTCCTTTATCCATCACAGGAGTAGTGATTTGCACTATTCTTGATCCCGATGAATCCATCGTGATATGGGATCAAATCCTTGGTTTCTTCTCCTTCTTCACTCCTATCTAAGCTCATGCAAGGATAGCCTCCAACCTTTCTTTGGGGTCCATGAGGGCAGGGGTCTTCTTCTATAGCTGCTTCTCCAGCCATTCGGGCATTTGGGATCCCTCCTTCGGTGATTCAAGATCGCCTTCTTCTCTTTGAATATGCCGGATCTCCCTTTCATCATGGCCTAGAGTTTCTTGCTCTATTTTATCTTCTTCTTCTTCATCATCCAAGTCATAGATGAATATGGTTATTCCTTCGAGCAACCTTGTAGTAGCTATATTTTCCTTGGGGTTGTCTTCCCCTCCAGGTTCTCATTCTTCTTCATGCCTGAGCTCTGTATGGTGCTCTACCTCAGGTCTCTTTCTCATTTTAGCCTCTTCTTCATGCTTACCTTCTTCCTTATCTTCATCTTCTTTCTTCTCCTCGTCTTCCCTCTTAGGAGGTACTTCTTCTTAGTGGAGGCCTTCATCTTGTTCTTTTGTTGGAGGCTCAGTAGATACCTCCATATCCTCATTTTTTTCTTTCTTTTCCTCATAAGACTGCCTCTCAACCTCCTCCCCAAATCCTTGAGTTGTTGGGCCAATTCCTCCTCAAGTTCTTGATTAGAATATTCTACTATGTACTTGGCCTCGGGGTCTTCGATGCCTTCCTCTAAAGATTGTGACCCTTCTTCTTCATGTACTACCTCATCAATGACCAAGTGTTGATACTCAAGGTGCTCATGGTAGTCATCCTTGAATGGTTCCTCATATTCACCATCTCCTCCCTTGTCTACCTCCCTTTGTTTCCTCTCCAGCTCTTCTAAGATTCACATGGTCATCTCCATGTTGGGTGGTTCTGTCAGCAGAGGTACAGGGAGACCGGAAATGGCTTGAGCTAGAGCAGCCTGTACTACAGGGTTCATCAATACTCCAGAGAGATCCATAGGTATATTTTTCATGTGTCGGGAAAAGGCCTCTGGGAGAGTGAGGGTAGGCATTGTCATTATAGAGGTTAAAGGAATTGCAGTCGATGGAGACATTGAGGAGGATGAGAGCGAGGAAGTTGTTGCAGAGGAGGAATCCCTCACCGTGATGGGTGTAGTAGGTGAAGTGGAGGAAAGGTGAACCGAGATGTCCACTACGGGCAAAGAGGAAGCAAGTGATGCTTAAGATGCTAGTGGAGGAGTGATAGTAGTGGTAGCAGTGATGGCAACAAGAGTAGAGGTGGCAGGTGGAGACTTTGGTTGCTCTGCCTCTTCCTCTTCTCCTTCGTGTAATGGATCCTCTTGAATTGTGGGCATCTCAGAGAATCCACCTAATTTCTTTGCTTTCTTTGAAGTTTCACCCTCTAAAGCCTTCTTTGAATATACCTTATGCTTTTGTTGGCATTCTGCTACCTCCTTTATTTTTCTTGACCTAGTGGTCAGAGGAGATTTTGGATCCCCCTCAGTTAGGGCAACAACAATCCCATTTTTGGTTTTTCTCTCGAGCTCATCTTCGAGCTCACCATATGTTAATGTAGCTCCTTGGAGCTTTAATTGTGTGATCTGCACATCAACCCACTACTTTTTCATGTTCTTTATTGGCTTTTTTAGGGTATCAAGGTCATTGACCTCTTCTTCATCCCAATCAATTAAGGGCAATGGGAGGTTGGCTACAACATCAAACCTTGGATATATAACATTGCTCTCATCCTCCACAATTTGATCTGGGACTAGGAATAGCTTGACTGTCTTGAAAAAGTAGGTAGTCATACGTATATAGTGTCTCATGTGCACCTCCTTTTCATGTCAACAATTAGCCCATAAATCTTCAAAATTGTGCAAGTGGGCACATTCCCTCCCAACCATCTTCTTTAACTTACCATATGGATCCATTATTGGCTGAGGAGTCTGAAGCTCCAAGTTATATTCTATAATCTCCTTAGAATACTCTATACACTGGGATGTGGGAATTACATACATGCCCTAACCAAAAGTGAGGGGGCAGGTGATTACTGGCTTGTGTTTGTCACTTACAAGAGTATGTGCATGCTATAGCTTCCTGGATACTTCTAGCAAGATCAATTGGTCATTTGGATACTTGGGTAGCTTATATGGCCTTTCAAAGAAGCCTTCTATCCTGATATAAGTAAACTTGGGGAATTGTATGAATAGGAATCCAAACCGATGGATGAATGCACGGGTCTTGTGTGTAACTCTCCTCTTGAAGTCCCCTTCGAGGAGTCTAATGATGTGCCCAATGAAGGAATCATTTACTCGATAGTAGTCCTTCTTAAAGTTTTGATATTGGAGCTAGGGATGCCTCTCATATACTTTTAACTCTATTCCAAAAGTTGGGCTTTGTACCACAAATAGACCTTTGTATGGAAAGGGATCAACCAAAAGATAGACTAGGTAGGAGGTCATGTAAAATTGAGAGGCTTTCTTAACTGCTACAAATTGCTCATGCAAATAGTTGTTGATCATTCCTACCTAGTGGAACTTGATTTCCCCACTAATAATCTCTTCTATAAAGTAGAACATCCAATCTTGGAAGTATGTCGCAGTCGGGATTCCCATGAATTTTCTTAGCAAGGTTACCAAATCATGGTAGTTATCATGGAAATCACTCCTGAATAATTATGGGGGTACCTTGTTCGCACTACCACTCTTCTCTTTCAACCAATATTGATTAATCAATTTTTTACGTTTAAGAGGGTCAACCTTCCATGTTCTTTTTGCATATTCCTTCATTGTTTCCTCCATTGGATCAAAGGTGGGGATGTGGAAGGTTTTCCCTATGGACCTGGTGTACAGGTTAGCCAACACTTTGCCATCACGGTCAACAATTCTTCTGGTCTTCTCTTGGTAGGCTTCTCTGCAATCCATCACCAGCTCTAGAGCCATAAGAGAAAGCGGGAAGCCAGCTACCTTAGCCAATCCACTTTTCCTAATTCTCTTTGCATTTTCCATAGTGGGGTTGGAAATGACCCTCTATATGAATTCATCAATGTCAATTTGTCCCAGATTGGTATCTGTAATAGAGTCCCACATAGATGTGACTTTGGAGGTGATTTATACCCTGTGGAACTATAATTTCATCCGGTCCTTATCTTCTTTCCCCCTTGGTGCTTTGGTGGTCTTCTTCCCTTTTTCCTTCTCTATAGACGCCCCTGATGGTCCTACAACTAATTCCATAAATCCTTCAAGCAAAGGTGTAGTAAGCACATTCATGTGTAAAATAAAGGGAGTGTTAACAAAATCTTGCAAAATCGATGTTAGATCAAGTAGTTTATCTTTTAAGGATCATAATATTCATCACAAATCATCATTTACCTTTCATTCAAGGAAGATATAGCAATGCAGGCCCAGGGATGCGGGTTTCCTTGGGCTGATAGCTGTTTTGGAGGAAGCTATTGGCAGACGATGAAGAGGGCATGACGACCTGCATGTGAGCACCTACATCAACATTTACGCATCATAATGGGGCCCACCGAGGTGCTAGGCCATTTCGACATGTGGATTTGATTGCTCTTGAACTTTCTTGGAGTGATAGCTCAATCGTTTTGGCATGTGGGTCCAAATGTTGTAGGTGTAGGTGATGTCTCAGCCGTTTGGGAGCTCCGCCTTTTGAAACAACACTGGTGAGGCAAAATCCCACAGATGAAATCTTGCAATGTGAGACTCGTAGTCAGGGAGGGCAACATACCTCTAGCTTTGAGGTTCAAGTTGTTCAACGTAATGCAGGCAGGGATCATCAGGAGGCAGTTAAGTGGAGGCCATTTGAGACGGCAGGGACGAGACGATGGCCCGCAAGCTGCGGTCCGCACCATCGAGCTTGCATGAGGCATTGACATGAGTTTTTCATTAGCAATTGGAAGGACAATGGTAGAGGGGTTAGGTTTCACAGAGTAGAAGGTAGGCTCAACTTGGCTGTTTTGAAATGGCAGAAACAGGATGGTGGCCCGCGGGCGGCGGTCTGCATCATCAAGCCCGCATGAAGCATTGGCATACAACTTTTTTTGGAGGAGGGTCAAATGGCCAGAGAGGGATCAAGCTCTATAAGGTGGATGGAAGGCCAACTCCATCCGTAAATGTTTGGTTTTCATGAAGATTGTGGGAGGGGAGCAACAAAATATTTCCAAGGAACAACCATCCTCAAACGGTGGTAGCAAGGTGGCATCAAGCTGTGGGTGACCTGCAATGCAGGGTTAATATGCCAAAATGTTGGTTCGGTGTTGGTGTCAATGTTCAAGTCTCTTCGAATAATGCAGGTGAGAAATTGTGGGTGGATGCTTGGGCATGTCCTTTTGAAGACAGAAAAGATGTGGCGGCAACCCGCTGTTCGTGGCCCACAAAAGTATTTTACTTAGTCATTTTGCACCGAAGAGCCAAGTGGAAACAGTCAACGTGGGGTTTGCAAAGCGGGAAGAACTGGGGGCCTCACCGTTTAGGATGATCAATGAGATGATGACAAATTAGTAGCGTAAGCCTGCATGAGATGGCCCACAAACAAAGTTTAACAACCTACTGGAGGGCGGACAAGGGTACTGCGGGACCCACAAGGCGGGAGGCAGGGGTTGGTCAGCCATTGAGAAATGGAAATATAAAGGGGGCCATTCGCATGCGGAAGCCCGCACTCACAGACTCGCAGGGTTAAGAAGATTCCCATTTAGCTTAGGATTTTTTATTAAGTTCAAGGGTGATGGCTAGGAGGGGGCATCCACTCGCATGAGTGGGCCTGCAGATTGTGATGGTCGTGGTTGGAAGCTTGTCGTTCAAAGAGATAGAGTAACAACAATAGGGACCTTGTAGGCCGCAAGGGCTCGACGGCCTTGATCAAGAATGACAATCACAAGAGTGAGTTCCACACGGATCTAACAAACAGATTTTCTAAAGATTTTCAAATTCTATCATATGGGTTTTGTATAGAATGAAGCCTTCTAGCTAGTTTTAGGGTTTGCCTCTTTAAGATCTTAATAAATTTGTGGAAATAAATGAGAAACATATGACATGAACGAAGGTGGAAAAATTACCTAGATACAAGATATAAGAAATCATGAGGAAACAGAAGGCAGCGATGCTCAAATGTAGAAGGGATCACACGGGCATGGAGGCAGTGAAAATAGGAAGGCTTTGACAAGTTGCAGCAAGAATGTCAGTGAAAATGACTTGTCAATTCTTTCTATTTATAGAATTTTGGTCATTAAATGCCCGTAATAAATTTGAGTATGGGGTAGGCAGAGTTGGTAGACGTGGATTTTGAAATGTCTGGCAGCGGGAACAACGGAGCCCGCAGGGTGGGTGACACCTAGATGTTTGCCATTTGATCAGTTGGCAAAAGGGATGACAATGAATATGGTGCGTTCCACAATGTAGGTAGATCCCTTGACTTAGACGCTGCAAAATAGTGATGACAGGACAAAATTCTGCCAAGGGCGGCCTACATAGGCGGACCCGCAATAGGCCAAAGACGACAATTTTGAGGATTCAAGGAAAACTGCCAAAGCAACTCCCCGAAAGCCAAAGACTTGAAAATTTCAAAGGCGGTGAAACTTGGTCAACTCAATATGGTAGCCTTAGGACTCCTTGACCAATAGGGGGTACACAAAATGAGGCAAAGGCAAAAGCAACTCGACAAAAGCTAAAAAGAAAGTGTCTCCATTTTGAACGGGGCGTGTGTGCTATAGGCACAACATATTACATTATTATGTGCCTATTATATCCCAAAATTTTACATGAACGATGTTTCCTCATTGAAGTGTGAGTGTTAAATGGGAAATGCTCAAAACAACAGTGAATGATGATACTGCATCCTTTTAATTATCCCTTTACAAAAAAAAAACATAAAGAGCTCTGCATTTCAAATGAAAACCCTTTACACAAGGAAATCCCTTTATTTTTTCATCAATGAAAACCCATTTTCTTAATGAATATGGTAGATATAGAAATGGTAGATTTATATACCTACTAGCTAGATGTTGTGCTTTTCAAATGCATTGCTCTCGTTCAACCTCCAAAAATGAATGCTTGCAACTCCATTCAGTCGCCTACGCTCCCCAACAAACTGCAAAATGAAAATGTGGAAAATGGCGACGTTTAGGGCATTTTGTCTAGATTTTTTACTTTCCCACTGACTACACATCCTTTTCCGATGACAGAGATGTGATGGCATGCAACTAATCATTTTTCAAGTCTTTTTGTCAGTGCGTGGGATGGGGGATGGGGGTTATGATATAACATTACATACATAGGTTTGTTTTTTCTACACTTTAGCTTCTCCCCTAATGGTGCCGTCAGGTTAGTTTCCAACAACTATGTTAGGTAGGGGATCATTATCCTTTAATGATGCCTGATTAAGATTCCTAAAGTCAACACATATCCAAATCTCCCCATTCTTCTTGTGAACTGGTACAATGTTCGCTACCCAAGTAGAATGATGTATAGGATATACAATCTGTGCCTTCAACATTTTGTCAATCTCTTTAAAAATTGCATCAGTTACTATGGGATTATAATTCCTCTATTTTTGTCTAAAAGAAGCCTTCCCTTCTTTAAGTGGTATGTGATACTGAAACTTTCCATCCATGAAATTCTTCAGATCATCGTGGCACCAAGAAAAAACCTCTTTATATTAATTAGCAAGGCTATTAATCTCTCCTCTTCTGGAGAGCACCATTTCCCAATATAGACCATTTTAGGAGAATCAAAGTCCCCAATATTCACTGCCTCGAACTCATTGAAATGTCTAGAAAAATTGCTCATTTTCTTCTTTACAGAATGATCATGGTGATCAAACAAGTCCTCAAAAGAAACCAATCCCTTAGGTATTTTATTTCCTTTTAACTGAATAACCTCATCTTGAAGGTCGGTCATGCTATCAAGGCAAAAGTATTTACATTGATTATTGCTTCCTTCAAAGAAGATTTGAGCAAAGGCTCCAACATTTTATAAGAAAGTGTGAATTTTTTTGTCATCTTCAAAGACCTGCAAATGATTGACGTTGTCAGGAACACTAGGCCAATAAACTAATTCAATCTTATAGGATTTATTTTTGAATTGCAGATGTAGGAGTAGAGAGGTAGAAACTACTAATGAGTCGACCTTTGTGTTAAGTTCCCTAGGAATGGCTTCTATTGAGAAGGCATCAAAATTTTCAATGACGTCCCAGACTTGGTTCTGGTAATGCTTTAACCTTTCATTCTTAACAGTGAAAACATTATACACTTGCTTAACAATTAGTTCAGCATCTCCCAAAACTTTAAGCATCTTTATTCTCATGCTCTTAGCTTCAAATAACCCTAACAAAAGGGCTTCATATTTAGCAGTATTGTTTGTATTTTCAAATTCTAGCTTATAAGCAAAAGGGAATTACTCACCAAAAGGAGAAATGAGAATAACCCCTACTCTTGACCCGACATGAGAACAACTTCCATCAAATTCCATCATCTAGAGCTTAGGTTTTGAATCTGGAATAGGTACATCCTCCTCCTTTTCTTCTCCAGAGAAAATTATATAGTTCCCAAACTCATTTTCTTCATACAAGATTTGTGCTTTGTGATCTTCAAACTTGAGCACCGTTATTTTAGCCTTTGACTCAGGTTCAAGGCATACTTTCTCTTTACCAACAGGTATAGTGGCATATGACCAATCTAATTGTATGTCTTCCCCCAAGTCTTTACAAAAACTCCTACTCAAAAGCATACCATAACTAGCAGGTATATCTGTGACCAGTATGGTGAGCTTGAGTCATTTGTTTGGGTAAGTAGCCAATGCAACTTGAGCATCTTTAATCTGTCCAAGTAAAGGCACCTGCTTGGAATCCATTGAATAGAACTTTCCAAAGGTCTTGGTCATCTCTAATCCTAAAGCTTTAGCAATTTGTGCAGGTATGATATTATCAAAAGCACATGAGTCAATGATGTAATTCTTAACTCTAAACCCATTTACAAATAATGATATATAGAATGGGTATGGTTTTGCATCAAAGGTTGATGGAGAGGATGTTTTACTACAAGATGAAGTATTAGTGGTTGAGTCCTAAGATTTAATTGTTGCTTCATCCAGGCCTGCATGCAATTTGAACATCCTGGCCTAACATATTCAATCAACCTATCAAACTCCTTAGGGTTCATATTTAAATATTTAGCCTGAGAAACCTAGATTTTAGTAGTTTTAAAAAATTCCACAATATCAAAGGTCCTTGTTTGACCATCAAGGGGTGATATGATAGGATTTTTAGGGGAGCTATTAACCACAATTTGTGAAACATTCTCACCCTTGGAGACTGCACTAGCTTTTGTGAGTAAAACTTTAGGAGAAATAGGAGTACCCTTTTGGTTGTGGTGTTGTTGGCTTCAGATGATCGCAGCATAGGTAGCATCATCCAAAGTAATGTACACATCTCCTCCTCTACCATCATCAGGTTTGTATTCTAAATATCCATTTGTAGAGTTGCCATATTGATTAGATGAAGTGCCTTCCTCCATGACTTGTTCAATGATTTCTTTAGTAGTTAATTGCATAAACCTATTCATTTCAAAGCAGACAACACCATCATGATCATATGTGAGGTGAAAGAAACACATATTATTTTTATTTTCTGGAAAAGGAGCTTCAATCACCACCCTATGTTGAGTTGGAGGTAAAGGTAGTGTCTTATTCCCTGGCTGAAATTTTTTCTTCCTAGGAATATCTTGATAGAGCTGATTACCTTTTGACATTTTCCTTTTGAGGGTAATTATGTCGTTAGCCAATCTATGAATCACAGGATCAGAAGAAGTATTAGGGAGTTCTTTGTTCGTATGCAATTCCTTTTTCCATTTTTTGAGTGAAATAAAATCATCCTCTAACTCAATAGCCAATGCCTATGTAGCCTCAAGAGTATTAAATGGTTGCCTCTTTAAGAGAAGACCAATATCAAGATGATGCACATTAATAAATAAAAATTTATGTGTTTCTACAAAGGGTCTTTTAGCAACTGTAATTTGGTTTATTATCCTATTAAACTTAGCCACAAAGTCTCATAGGATCATTTGATTTCTTCTTCATATGAGTGACTTGTGCTATCAGTGTTAAGTCATCATCTGCATTTTTGAACCTGGCTTCAAACTTGTTGTACATAGTGGCCCAATTTTTAATACAACCATGAGGCAACTGATAAAACCATTGTGTTGTTTCATCAGCTAAAGATTCTATGAACAATCTGACAGCTACATCTTCTTCTTGTACTGCAAGCATGCCATATGTGGCAAAAAAGGCATCAATGTGTTCTTCTGGTGAAATTTTCCCATCTCCCCGGAATTTAGGAAAATTCTTACGAGACCCCTTAGGTAAATCATGCAAATTATTTCCTAACTACAAAGGACCAATAGCAGTTCCCCAAGGGATGGGTTGTTGAGGTTGTTGATGAGCCATATTAAGGGGGAAATTAATCAAAACTGGTAAAACAGTCCTGTGTAAAATAAGTGCTTGGGAGATAGAATGATTGGCAAGTGTTCTAGTAGGTGAGGCGGGTCTACTTCTAGCCCCAACACTTCACCTAGAGGGGATAATATAAGAGAAATCACTTCTTTGCAGGGTTTCAAAAATAGGATCATAAATTCCCATACTTCTTTCCCCTCTAGTAAATCTATGAAAATCCAGGGTTAATTAAATTACTCATGAAATATGCCTGGACAAGACAACCAAAACTTGACAATTCGGTCCCTAGCGGAGTCACCAAAAATCTATTGGCTAACAAATTGGGCACCTTGAGAAATCACAACACAATGCCCGAAAGGTGCCAACATTAACCAAATAGCTCTGAATATCAACCTTTAGACAAAGATAAATATTATATGAATTTTATCAAGGTACAACTCCCTCACATGATTTTCAATGAATTAAACTATTAAAAATAAATACCATGTATGCTTTTAACCAGAAAGCTGGAAAGGTATACCCAATATCATAAAAATTCCTAAATATCAGGTGCGAGATCCAACGAATAAGAATTATCAGCACAAAGACTAATTAATTACCAAAAATAAAATATATGCCCAATACTATTTGAGAAATGAAATCAATTATGAAGAACTGCATTACTCACACAAAGATAAGATATGCATTAAGATATTCTCAAACACAAATATTTAAGAACTCAGATTAACTTCACAACCAAAATGCACATAGACAAGACAATAATTTCCTTCATAACTAGTATTGAGCAGTCTTCTAAAATGTCTAGAGAGAGAACATATGAAAATAGATACATTAAATAGGAAGATGAACAACTTCCTCTTCATGTCCCTAGCCAATCAAATGAAAAGACACATAAAAGAAAGAAAGAGAAGCTAGGCCATCACAATGGCATCACTTCGTTTCCAACTTCTAGGGTCACCAAAGGTTTCTTTTTCCAAGCCTGGAAAGCTTTGAGGATGTGCATCAAGTCTTTATGTTGGGGAATAATTACATTTTTCATCCTCACCTTCCATGTCATATGGTTGTCCTTAGCTATAGCCATGTGATGTTCACAAACCTTCATGAGGTCAATTGCCTGAGACGAGACCAGGTGTAGTTCACTAAGTTTCTACAAGTGCTCAACAAAAAGTGAGGGCGAATCAAGTGTCTCCTTCACCATTTTTTGGAAACTATCTATTAGGCTTTTGGTGTCCATGTCATTCCTCATTTCACCTTTATCTTGGAGTAAACCAAGAGCCACCAAGGTACTTAGTGCTTCTTCTGAAATGTTAATGCATTCATTAATGATTTCCTTAAGCTACTGCAAACTTTGTTTAGCAATCTGTATCTTCCACTCCACCCCTTTAATCCATGATAGGTAACGAGTGTCTGAAGTATTAGGTATAACCTGGTCTGCAACCAACTTTTCCATGTTTTAGTTTAACATTAACTTTAATTCAATTTGGTAATTGTTCCAGCCTCTCCTCCTTTCAGTCGTAGTGATCTCTTCCCCTAAGGTGGTTTTCAAAGGATTCATCTCTTGGAAGCATCTTATAGATTCAATAATGATAAGGTTTCCTTTCTTAATCAGAGATTCATTCCAATCATCTACAACCCTACATAGGCTTTGAAAACTTTTAATTTTTTTCAAGGCCTCTTTTCCAACTACAGTGAGTGATTCTATAGAAGAATCAACCTGAGAGAGAGGGTAAGAAACAAGCTCAAAAATAGAACTTAGACATTCGGTCAAGTTTCGAACCTGGGCTTTCAACTCATTTTTAATTTCTTTATCCTTCTTTGATCTCTCAACCATTCTGGTCGTAGATTCATGAAAAATGTGAACATCTCCATCCCTAGTAGGAGGACCGAGGTCTACTCTGTTCACTTCAAAGTCACTTGCAACTGCCTGAGAAAAATCCCTTTATACTAAAGGGTGCGCAATTTCTATTTGGAGCCTCCCTAATTCTGTATCATCTATCAACCCAGCAGTAGTCTTTAACTTCTTAGGTTTTGGGGTTGAAGTTCTCTGCAAAAACTGGCCCACCATACCTATTTAGGCAAGCTAGGTTGTATAGATTTTTGCTTCTGTGACAATGAATCCTCCAATCAGGTTGGAGTTACTGAAACCTTAGTTGTCTTGAAACTTGGAGACTCGAATAATGTCCTAGTGACTGGAGGAGTGTCCTATGTAGGTGTAATTGTTTATGACCTCTACGATGTGCCTACCTCTATGACAAGTGATTCATCTTGGGAGGGAGAGGAATTGATATTTAGGGTTTCCAAACCCTCCTCTTCTTCTTCTCCTTCATTTTCCTTTTCTAGAATAGGTAGGCTAAAGATATATTCTCCATAGGTTTGTGAATACACATTCTTATCTAGTGGATCCTCATTGCCAGCTCCTTGGGCTCCTGATGGTAAGGACTAAGAAAAATTACTAGCTGATTGCCCGCTAGCAGAGGCTTGAGAAGTGCCTTCAGTGAGTTGTGAATCAATAGACCTAGTGTGAGGACGGGACTATTTTGTTCTCTTCTTAGTCACCCATTCTCATGTTTTGTTCAAAACATCATTAGTCTTTGCTTTAATAGTCTATTTTTCTTTAAAGTTCCATTCCATAGTAGGAATAGGTTGGTTCTCTATTAATTCAGTATACACTAGGTCTACCATGTGAGACCCATCTTCCACATTGCCCTGCAAATCCCACTTCAAATCATAAATGATTATTTGTTCCACTATTAATCTCATCCAGCTCCTTCTGACCTCATATTCATTGAAACAATAGCCCAATAATCTTCAAGGCTTGATTGATGGGAAAAAATAGGGCTTAATTTCAAGTTATTCTTAATGTAATCCTTTAAATCAAAGGGGACTCGCTCATCATATGAAAACTATATGCACCAAAACCAAAAGGGAAATGGATTGTCAATCTTTTCCTGCCTTGGCATAATATGTTAACATTAGCCAATTTCCTACTTACCTCGATAATCAATAAATTATCTTCAGGATATTTGGGCAATTTTATAGGAAATCCAGCATATCTGCCAACCTTAATGTATGAGAATCTCTGGAATTGAATAAAATGGCTACCATAGAAGTTGGCAAACCACATGGCTTTAGGTGATAGTCGCATTGCAGGATATCCTTGTATCTCTTTGACCATTCTCATGGAGAAAGTGTTAGTCACTCTTCTAAAATGTAGAAAGCTCTTGTGAAGCTAAACTTTATCAAAATAATCATAAATTGGCACTTTCCTCGAGGGAAGATCACTTGGTCTCAATCCAGGCCAAGGCCTAGTGCTAGCAAGGGCATATATCAAATACGAGGACATATATAAAAATTTGTTAAGCATGAAGAATGTCATTAACTCATGTAGGCGGTCACTAATAATTTCTGCCCAATCCAGAAATTGTTCTCCACTCAAAATAATTTACTCCACAATTCATCCAAACTAACAAGCCCTAAACAAGTATCACCAATTTCTGGTCCCTCATATGTTAACCCAGATACATATTCACAACCTGCATATTTAACCCTCACCATGGATAAGAAGTAATAGCTTTTGACAATAGATGTTTTCTAAAATGCAAATAGAAATAATCCCAAAAACAGACCGAAACGAGTGAATTCTAAAAATACCTTAATGGCAGATCTTGCAACTTGAACTTCATGTCTTATCCAACTCGTCCTCAAAGAATTTTGTTGCAATGAGAATGTTTGTCCAACACTTTAATTTCTCAAAGCTTGATTTCATGGAAAAACATGGAAGTAGATGAGCATTTAATGCCTTAACTCACCTCATAACATGTGGTAGTTGTCATGTCACCACTTCCAATATAACTATCTTTCAAAAGTTTGAAAACAAAGGTCTATAAGCGGTGAAGTGGGAAGTTCAACAAACTTCACAAATATGCGCTTGATTTTGAACATCATGGTTAAACACCACCCAAATGAATAATCATCACACTAGTAGCAAAGGAAAGTTTGAAAAAACACATAGAACACCACCCAAGTTAAAAGTGGAAAAGTGATGTAAAACAGGAACAAGTGGCAAAGGCAGGGGTTCGACGAACTTTATAAAACACCACCCAGGCTCGAACGATAACATAAAATATTGCATGTATAACACTATGAGCCATTTATATATTGGTGAATGACTTCAATGAAGCATGGAAAAAATATAGTGGTAACAAGTACTAAATTCCAAAATATGTTGTTCCTCGAATATATCTCAAAATGTTCTTTCCTTTCTTCCAACGACTCATGAGGATCATTTGAAAAATGGGAGACAAGCCCAATAGAAAAGGTGATGTCAATATGAGTTTGTATTAAATACAAAATACTACCAACTAATTGCTTGTTCAAAGTAGTATCAACACTAGGTTTTATGCAAGTTATAGTCAAAGTGTCACCAAACTAAAAGGATGTAGTATTAGGCTCACAATCACTTATGTTGAACCAATGAAACAAGTCAATGGTATGCTTGTTGTGGTATTTGGAGATCCCTTCATAATATTGTATAAATTAAAGACCAAAAAATAAATGGAAAATCCCAATATTGATCATGTCAAAGTGCTTCATCAAATTGTACAAAATATCCTAGAGCATGGGTGAGGAGTTACTAGTGAGAATCAAATCATCGATATAAACCATCTCCATGTCTCTAAATACACACTTATATTTGAATGGTTGTGAGTGAGACTAGATGCAAGAAATAAACCATAAATATTATCATACCAAGCCCAAGTGGCTTGTTTGAGACCATACAAGGAACAACAAATCCTACAAGAAATTGAAGAGTCCTACACAAATTCTAGAGATTGCTCCATGTATATCTAGATCCTCACCGAGATCATCATGCAAGAAATAAACATTCACATTTAGTTAAAAAATTGACCATCTCTAAGATGCAATAATACAAAATACAAGGTGAATTGAATCTATCTTGGTTGAAGGCACAAATATCTCAAAGTAGTCAATACCCACAACATCTGAAAACCGCTTAGTACAAAATGTGTCTTATACCTTTCTATAGAACAATCAACTACATGCTTGGTGTGGTAAACCCACTTGCACTAAACTATCTTACTTTTCATAGAGAGAAACTAAATCCCATATGGTATTCTTCATCAAGGAAGAATACTCATCTACTATAGCACTATCCCACTCTAAAATATTAGAAGCTTTATGGACCATTAAATATAGTATGAATCAAAAGATTAGTGTCAAAAGTGTATGAGTGAGTGTAATGTGAACTCATAGGATCCCCAATTAAATATATGCATCCTCGTAAATTATACTACGAGCCCATCTAGGAAAAGCACAAGTAGGAGGAGGTGGAGGTGGTGGAGCAGGACCATAATCTAAAGTATCCTCAAGTGTAAAAGTATCTGATAAGTCCAGTCATTAGATAGTTTTCTTATGTTTTTATGCAAGTTCATATACATTCTCAGACACTTATCTTATACATATTCCTACACTACGCTATCTTTCATGCTTATTATGAAAACTTGAACTTGACTTAAAGTATATGGAAATATGGTTATAATGTGATGGTTATTACATAATTTATGTGTGGATATGTATGAATTATAATGGATATATGTGCTTATCTATGGTTTTTAGTATTGTGTGCATGTTTTGTGAACTAACTCTTTGTAGCTAGAGAAGGTAGATTATAACCCACAACAAATACAAGGTGCAACCCGCAGCCAAAGGAGTTCCTAGACAACAAAGTAGTGGAGGTTCCAAAATAAATAGAGCACAACAACTCCAACATGGAGGCACTTAATGAAGATATTTGTGCATCATTTTCATGTTTAATAAATACATTGAAGGAGGAGATCCCTGTTGTTGCTAGGAGTCTAATGTGATTGATTCAAATAGTCCACGTTCCAGTTTTGTTACAATAGAGTCTCTATTCTACTTGGACTCTTCTTCCTTTTTCAGTTATAGATTTATGTCTTTATCACACTCTGTTATATAGGGAGTGGTGATTTATGATTGCAGTTTAGAGTCCTTGTTTTAATAAACTTCCCCCATGCCTATATGTATGTCTTGGTGGTTGAGGTATTAAGAGTTAGTTAATTTTGTTCCAAAAGTATGTATAATTGCCAGATATTTTTTTAGTTTATTGTTTTTCTTACACAAACATTGTGTTTATTGTTCAATCATGATTTCATGAATATGATATCTCAATAGAATCTTATGTGATATTCTAGAGTTGTGCAATGAATGAATGATTTTGAGTTATGATGATTGCATTGATTTAAAAAGATAGATTTGAGTTAGATCAATGGAGATAGTCACTTGAGCAAGGGCCACTCAAGATAACTGCCCCTCACTTCATTTTTTTTGTAGTTACTTCTATTGTAGTAGTTATTTCATAAATACATGATAATTAGATTTCTTGTGTTACTCGTGAGTAATTCTTTTTTCACATTTATCCCTTAGTTTTCTTAGGTTTGTTGTGCTTCGGAGTGTAGGTTTAGTTATCAGTATCATTTAAATACCAACATTCATTTCTTGACAGTAATTAGTTACAATATTATATTGTAGGTACCCATAGCAATAGTTCCAACATTACTTTCTTCATTGCTATATAGTTTTACGATTTCTCAGCAAGTGTAACACCTATACTGGGATGAATTAGGTATTCTTAAGTCTTTGAAAGCACATACAATGTTAGTACCATCACAAACTTACTAGCCTTGGTCAATAATTCAATGAAGGTCTTTCCAAAGGTTCAAGTGGATTGTTTAGCTAGGTTTTCACATTGAATTATGTGATTACCACCAAGTTTACTAGACATTCATAAGGACTCTATAGTATCCTCATGAGATGAAGGAAAATTAGGTAGTGAGGAAGAAGCAAATGGAGGATCCATCTTGGTTAAATATTCATCAAATTGAACATCTCTATGAAAGTATATATCTCTAGTTATTAGATCAAACAACTAGATGGAGGATACATCTTGGTGATATATTCATCAAACTAAACATCTCTAGTAAAGTAGATATCTCTAGTGATTGGATCAAGAAACTAGAATAATCCCTAAAATATTCACTATAGCCAAAAAAGGCATGATTTAACATTCTTCTCCATTTTCTTATGCCAACCATATGGTTGGGGTGCCCAAGGCTGACTACCAAATATCTTGAAGAAGGAAACGTTGGGCTTGATATTGGACCAAGCCTCCTATGGAGTGATATTTTGAACTACCTTGTGGGTAGTTTAGTTTTGAATATAGTTATCACAATTGATTGCTTGAGCTCAAAGAGATGGAGCCATATATTAATACTAAAGCATACAATTTGTCATCTCCTTTAGGGATTTGTTCTTTCTTTCAATTATACCATTCTATAGAGGAGTATAGGGAACTAAATATTGATGATGAATAGAATAGAAAACTCAATGCAATAATTCTCATATTATTGGTTCACATATTCCCCCATTCTATGTGTAACCATTGAATAGAATAACTTTATTACTTCTCCATGAAAACCCTAGAATTCTTAAATTTGGTGAATACATCACTCTTGTACTTGAGAAGGTACACCCATGTGTGATCAGAGTAATCATCAATGAAGGTGAGAACACACTTTGATTCTAAAAGTGAAGTTGTAAATGACATGAGGTCACTACGAACCAACTCAAGTGAGTTAGTAGAATGATGGTCCTTACCTTTAGGGAAAGTTTTTAATGATGTTTTCCAAGTATGCAAACTTGACAAGAATACTTTATGCATGAAACCTTAGGAAGACCAAGTGTCATTTCCTATGTACTCAAGTATTAAAGATGCCTATAATTGAGGTTTTCAAACCTCTCGTGTCAAATTATACACAAGGAATATATGGGTAATGTATTATGAACCACAAGATAAATTAAAACCATGAAAGATGTAAAATCTAGACCCACGATCAACTTTTCCTGAAGTGATGATTTACTCTAGATGTTATAGTTCATGAATAATTGCATCATGTGGAAAAATAAAAATTATATTCCCATCCATAGTATGGATAATATATTATAACTTGAGAGAATATTGGTATAAATCTCATGAACAAAGAGAACATCCTCAATGCAACCATATATCAATTGTATAGTTCCTAAACCCAAAACTATAATATATAAATAGTTACCTACTATAATTTGAGAAGTAGTGAAGTTAGAAAGAATCACAAAAATATCATGTGAATGATTCATGTGATGTGAGGCTCTCAATTCAACTATCCAACTATATTTGGATGAGCACAAAACTCTTTTTATAAGTTTTGACCCTTGCTAGTGTTGGTGTAATTAATTATTTAATTACACTAGCATAAGTTTAACTTAGGTCTTTTATTTAATTAATTAAGTCTTAGGTTGCATCATTAGAAAATCATCAATAATGGGGACATTACCCTTTACATGTATTTAGTAGATAAGATTCTTTCTAGAAGATGAGTTGTCTTTTCTAGAACTTATCTTAATCATTTTATCATTCCCTAGGTAGTTAGGGTTTTCATGTTGTCACATGTTGTTAGATCAAGACACATGGCAACATCTTATTGCATCATGTATATCACTCATGCCTATATATTCAAGGAATATGTACATATGTAATCATATTCTATATCAATCAGATAATCTCCATTTGCATGCCCTTAGTTGCAACACTTACTATGTGGGTGAATTTATTCTTGGCAAAGGTCCTCTTGAAGGCTGTAGCTTCAGGGACATTATGCATGCATCATTTCAACAACTAGGTTGGAGAATATAAAATCTCAAAAGGTAGACTAAATGATCACTTTGGCATTGCAAATCTCTTCACAATATTTCCAACGATATATTATAATAGTAAACCAGAAACTCAAGTCAAAAATTATGGCTTCGAGAAGCTATGCTACCAAAATTTAAATTTCAAATGAGATATCTTCTTGGGTGGGAAAAAAATTTGTTGGACCTTTGGGTTCCCCCCAAAAAAAGGGAATTACACTTTTCAAAATATTCTAAGGCATTTATTGGTGCCAAATAAAGGGGTGAATAGAGGTTACAGAAGACGGCTCCATTAGTGTAGATTATGGCTTTGAATTATAGAGTTTTCTTAGGGAGGTGATTTTCTTTATAGCGTGTCAAGCCCATGTGGATGTAGCAATGCAATTTTTGAATATGTAATTCCATTTTCTAGAAGAAATTGAAAGTGGGTTGTTTTCCTTCCTACATTTTTTACGTTAATATATGTTGTGTTATATGTGGGTGTTGGGTGGAGTAGCTCTTCATCAATGAAAATAATTATTTTCATGATTTAAGAAGGGTAGAGGGGAGGGTCAACTTACTCACAATGGGACAACAATAATACTATATACATAAATAAAACATTTTCAACATTTTTCATCTTTTCTTTTTTTAACATGAACCCATTTTTGGGGAGTGAGACGATATTTCTAGAACTAGTTTATCCTGAGCATGATACTGTTTTTTTGTTCTAAAGGATATTTCCAACACTAAATATTACAGACTATTTTAAGCATATAGAATAATATTTTATGGTCAACAATATTATAGGATTTACTTATAATATTACATATTTCTTAAATTTGCAAAATATGACACCGATCATTAAATTGACTATATCCAGTGAATATCAACCATTAATAGGTGTAATAAACCCACTACACATTTATAAAACCATATGGAACCTTATTCCATTGATAGAAATAAGTGAAAAAATGAAGTGAGCAATGGATAGTGAAGGTTAACTGGCTTCTTCCATCATTCTTTTAAATTTATAAATATACAAAAGTATTTTATCTTTTGATTCTACGATTGTGTCTTTAATATGAATAATTCATTCAGTCCATCTTGTTCATGCGCTTGACCACCAAATTATTTAGGTCTTTCTTCCATTAGCACACCATTTGAATTGGGTAGTATTTTATTTTTTTTGATATTCTAATTCACTTAGCTTTGAACTTAGTAGAAAGAATTGGTACTTGATCATGAATATAGTAGAAATAATTGTGAGAAAAAAATTAGATTCAAATTCATGGGTAGTTGAGGAATCATCTTGTGAAGGAATAAAGCAAGGAAAAGTAAATTGGACACTAACTGCACCTATGCAATTATATTTTCATCTACAATGAGTATACTTTCTAATTACATAATGTGAAAGTGAGTCAATATGTTTTGGAGTTTTATGACTATAAGACTTCTTGGAGTATTTTGAAGATTTTTTTACATGATTTTTTTTTAAGGATGAGGGAATGAAAGGTCCTATCTCTTCATTTCTTCTTTGTAATTTTGTATATAGAATATGAGTTTAAGTTTCATTAGGCCAAGCTAGAGAGTAAAATAATATGTTATAATATTCTCCACCATCAAGTGGAACAATCATATGTTTTATCATCCCTTTCATGAGTAATATATTCAAGTAGAGGAGCAATTGCCTCTAAAAACTAGGTTTTTCACCCTTCATTAGATTTTTCCTAGCTCAAATATGGCGTTATGTTGTAGCACAGCATAATTTTTAATTAAGAAAAAAATAAAATGTAATCAATCTAAATAAAGGTGCATTATTTGTTTATATGTAATTATATTAAGGCATTTAATCAAAATAGACCCAAAATTAAATGGTAATTAGCATGGGTATGTAGATTTCACCATTACTAATATATTAGCACTTGTAGAATTTATAAGTGCAATGGGTGTGATGATACAAATCCAAGTGGATGTTAATTTTTGTGAGGATCTAATTACATGAAAATTCTCATGTATAGGGTGGTAAAGTGAGGAAGGTTCGAGGTAAAATTTATAAATTTTAATTGAAATAACATAAAAATTTGAGAATAATTTTTTAAATGAAAGTAATAATTTTTATGATTTAATAAGGGTAGAGGGGAGGCTCGACCCACATACAATGGGACAATAATAATAGTAAATACATAAATATGTAACAAAATATTTTCACCTTTTATTTTTTTTTAACATGAACCCATTTTTTTGAGGGTGAGACAATATTTCTAGAACTAATTTATCTCAAACATGATACTAATTTTTTTATCCTAAGAGAATATTTCCAACACTAAATATTAGAAAGACCATTCTATCCATATAGAACAATAATTTATGGACAACAATATTATACAAGTTACTTATAATGTTAGGTGTTTCTTAAATTTTAAAAAATATGTCACCAATCATTAAATTTATTATATTGGGTAAATATCAACCATTAATAGGTGTAATAAACCTACTACACATTTATACAAATATATGGTACCTTATTTCATTGATAGAACAAAGTGATAAATTGAAGTGATCAACGGATGCTGAAGGTTAATTGGCTTCAGCCATCATTCTTTTAACTTTATAAATAAGTAAAAAGCATTTTATGTTTTGATTCTAAGATTGTGAATTTAATATGAATAATTCATTCAATCCATCTTGTTTATGGAATTTACCACCAAATAATTTAATTCCTTTGTCCTTTGGCACACCATTTGAATTTAGTATTATTCTTTTTTTTATATCCTAATTCACCTAGATTTGAACATAGTATCCTAATGATCTCAATTTAGTGTTTGTTCCAAATGGGTTATAAAATGAGTAGTCAATTGGTACAATCATGAACATAGTAGAAAAATAATGTGAACAAAAAAATAGATTCAAATGCATGGGTAGTTGAAGAATGTGGTTGTGAAGGAACAAAGCAATGAAAAGTAAATTAGACACTAGCATAGGTGTACATGCACCCATGCAATTATAGTTTCATCCACAACGAGTATACTTTCTAATTACAGAATGTGAAGTGAGCCAATACTGTTTGGAGTTTCCGATAAGACTTCTTGGGATATTTTGAAGAATTTTTTGTGCATGAAATTTTATAAGGACAAGGAAATGAAGGGTTGTATCTCCTCATTTCTTCTTTGTAATTTTATATATTCATTAGGCAAAGCTAGAGAGTAAAATAACATGTTGTACCATTCTCCACGTTCAAGGGGAACAATCATGTGCTTTATCATCCCTTTTCATGAGTAATATTCTCAAGTAGAGGAGCAATTGCCTCTACCAACTAGGTTTTCCACCCACCATTAGATTTTTCCTAGCTCGAATATGGTGTTATGTTGTAGCACTTTGTTTTATAAGTAGTATAACATAATTTTTAATTAAGAAACAAATAACATTTAATCATGAATTAATAAGCACAATAAATATTGATTTTGTAAGC
This sequence comes from Sequoia sempervirens, assembly GCA_007258455.2. NCBI lineage: Eukaryota > Viridiplantae > Streptophyta > Pinopsida > Cupressales > Cupressaceae > Sequoia > Sequoia sempervirens. The sequence continues at coordinate 181,107 of VDFB02078558.1, read as the reverse complement.
TCTATGAGCATAGATCTTGAGAGTTTATAAATTAGTATCTAAAACCTAAGCCTCACCAGCTAATAATATAATTTAAAAAATACTTAGAGAAGACAATCAAAGGGAAAATAACTTCAAATAATAAATTAAAGTAAATTATACAATATGTAGGTGATCAATAAAATATTACAAAAAAAATTGAACCAATTGATATGTTGAATGTGAAAAAGGATCCAGAAAAATTTTCTTGCATATTTCCAAGCACAAGACAGTAAATTCTAGCAAAAATATTGGCATAGTGCCAAGATCTTGTCTCATTGTACAACTAGAGTGAGGCTTGCATTTTACACAAATAGGTTTAGTGGAAGTCTATCGAAAAACACTTGCAGAAATATAATCCATCCAAAAATGAAGTTTTAAGAGAAAATAGAATGGGTTCATACGTAAACTAATAACTAAGTACATAGAAGCATCTGATGCAGGAGCATCCAATGGTGTAGGGGCAATCTTGCATCACCCAAAAAAATATGCATTCCATTTTTGTTTCCTTTGGTTAGCCTTTTGTAGATGTCTTTGCATTTCTGGATACCCTTTTCGTCATAATGGAAATCCCCACTTTCAGTTTTGTTTTTCTTCTTTTTCTGGTCAACTAGTAGGTATTGGAATTTGAAGTTGTTTGGGGACAAAAATTATATGGGAGGATTCAAAATGGAAAAATAAGAAGATTGGCAAAAAAATCAGGCTGAGAGTATTCCCTATTTGAAAGATATTACAGTTTTAGTCTCCCATAAATGCACCTAAAAACCTTCTAGATCAAGTTTGAGGCACTAAACGGCCCTAAAACGGCCTAAAAACTTTCCGCGTAGCGGGTTTTGAACACGTTCTTGACTCTAAGACCTTTTTGACGGTTCAAATGGTTCGAAAAACGAAGTCCCAGATCAAAAATTATGGCTAATTTTTGAATGATGTTTTAAATTTTGAATTTCAATTTGTAATTTGTCCCAGATCAAAAATTATGGCTAATTTTTGAATGATGTTTTAAATTTTGAATTTCAATTTGTAATTTGTGGCGCCAAACTGCCAAAATATGATAATTCAAATGTTGTTTGGCTCCAAAACAGAAAAAGAGTTCGCATGTTGCGAAAGGGGATTCTGTAGTGACTGTAATTTTTTGTAGCTTGCATGTATTGTAGAGCTCGAGGATTTGTGATCCTCTGCATGTAAGAAGTAAATATTTTGAATAATAAAATTATTCTCTGGTTTTGTGCGTAAATTTTTGTGTCTCGAGTTGCACCCTCATCAGCATCCCATACCACAAAGCTAAGCTTCTTCATTGTTTAAATCTTTGAGACTACATTACAACAATTGTTCTTGCCTTGTCCAATTTCTCTAGTGTTTAATAAACTTTTGTGTAAAAAATTTGTTCTAAAAGTACAAACCCTTCATTTTCTTTAAAAAAGAATGGCAAGATAAAAAATTAAGAGTTTCGACAAGATTACTTCCACAAATATTAAATCAAAAGAAAAATGCATCTAAACACCCTATCAAAACCAAATCCAAATCTCATAAGAACATGATCCCATAAAATTCTAAAAATATAAGATCCTATTGAATCCTCACAAAATTTGTGTATGAGCAATTACCAAATTTTCAATAAAGCAAAGGCGATCAAAATATTTTTCTTCAAAATGATTGCAATTGAAAACACATTTTGAACAATAGGATTTTGGATGGTAGAAACTAAAAGAGAAATATGACAATCTCAAAAAATTGACTTAACATATATGATTTAACAGTCAAATAGATATAAATATATCTCAAGTTAGGTTTTAAAATATAAATAACATATTTTTAAACATCACAATGTTTAGATATTCCACTATCAAATTTTACATTCATATCTGGGATGGAGAGCATTGCAATTTCTTGCTATCTCTAGAAATAACCCACCCACTTTAATTAGTGATCCCAAGATGTTTGTTTCTAATTAATCTGATACATTTTTTTCTAAATGCAATATAAAACAAATATTAATTATTCCAATAAAAAATTTCAACATAAGTACATGCATACCAAATTTCTAGAAAATATATTCCAAACTATTAGGAATGATTTTACACCTTACATTAAAAAAATTGTTTATTGTACTTTTAAACCTTGGGTGTGGACCCTCAATGTTTATTGAAATCAATTTTAATATTATAATTAGATGTTTGAAAAGGTTAATTGGGATTTTATGTCGTCTTGTCTTAACTTATTCTTAATGAATGGTCACTTTCCATTTATGGAAAGTTGTTTAAGTGAAGTTTCCATGGAGATAAAAAATAATTAATGGAAGTGGAGGACCCCTCTTGGTCGAAGGAACATATAAATAAGACAACGACTCTATTTATTATTAATTAATAATAATAAGTATGTTAGATGGCATACTTGTAAGCATTGTAAACTCTACATCATCACTTGCCCAGTACATCATCACTTGAGGGTTCAGGTAGGCCAAAACTAACTTAACTTATAAATTTTTAGTATTTTTAAAAAAATATTATATATTAAATTAACTTCATTAGGTAGGATTTATGTTTTTATTATGTCATTTTTTAATTAATTTGTTTTTGACAATCTAACATTTAAAAAATAATTGGTTTTTTTTGAGGTGAATGTTTTTTATTTATTTTTAAAATATGTTTGAATCTAATTTTATAATTTGTATGTAGAAATTTGTTGAAGAAAATTATTTTTCATTATTTTAAATTAAAAAATACATTTAATGACAAGGTAATAGAGTATAGAAACGGTGGGCCTAGTTCGATTGGCTAAAGCATCTTATTGTAGGCAAGAGGTCATGAGGTCTAGTCTCCCCATCATCCCCTTGTTACAGAGGCCATGTCATGCCAGTGTCACCGGTCACGTGATAAAAGTTTACCAAGTGCACTGCAGTTTATAGGGGGGTCGCTACCTGATTCCGAACAGTCTAAAAAAAAGAGTAATAAAGTATAAATTTAAACTAATTTTTAAAGTTTTTCATTTTCATAATATTTTAGTACAACTTCTCTTCATACAATTTGAGTATATTAATTATCATTTATGAAGATGGATATTTGACATACGTCTTTAATATATTTCCATTCTATATAATTTGATTATATATTAATTATCGTTATGTATATGGTATTTTGAGATATGTATCTATATGTAACATGTAAGATATCTCTGGAATTTGGAGTAGGAAGAGTGAAGAGGTTTTTATGTCAATGCTCAAAAATATTTATAGAAGTGACAATACAACATCAAATAATGCAATATATTAGATTATAAATTAAGATTCTTGTGACAAAGGCACCTAATTCATCCCACAACTTTTATGTGGATGCCTTCTCTCAAGGTTTGGGTCTTCAAGTGAGGAAACAAGGTATTTAGTGAATTTAATGACAATGATTTTTTTTGTTATTACTACAAAAAACCCCAAGTTTCTAATTTGTGAGGTTTAAATAGAGTTATTTGTTGTTTTTTTTCCCTTGATAAAGCCTATGTCCACAATAATCATGTTATGTGAACTTTTAAAAATGAACTTGTGGATTTGAACATATTCTATTGTTTAAAGATAGACCAAAATGTTAAATAAGAGATTATGTTGAATGCACACAAGACAACTGAGAGGGGGGTGAATCAGTTGTATATTAAAACATCCAAAACCCTCATAAACATTTAGATCCACATCAACTTAATTAACCCTTGATCTGTTAGAATGATTTAGCATGAAATCAAATAACAAAAACTAAAGCACATCAACACCATGCATAATAGAAAACCAGATTTACATGGAAAACCCAAGGGAAAACCACGGTGAAGATTAGCTCACAATATAAAGTAATTGCAACACTGAATACAAAAGGCTCACTATTGGAGGGTTCACTGCCCAAAAGAAAGAAGGGCTCACTGGAAGATTACAAAAAAGAAGAAAGAAGAATGTTACAGTGATAAATCCATCTCAATACAACAAAAAAGTCCACCAAAACATCACCAACACATTCACAGCCTTCCTGAAGATTGTAGACACCTTTTGATTGTAGCACTCCCCTAGGGATTTGTGACATGGACAAACTGCTTCCCGTGGATTCTTTAACTCTAGTAGTTGTATCAAGTATTAACAAGTCAACCTTTTGGTGCAACATAAACCGTGGGGCCAACAATTGGTATCAAATCCAGAGGCATTGGGTTTGAACCCCATCAAGGGTAATGTTGAAGGTCAGATTGTTGGCAAATGTTAGCGCTCCCCTCAGGATTTGTGACATGGACTAACTACCTCTTGTGGATCCGTTGGACCTTTTGGTGCAACGAAAAGTGTGGGGCCAACACTGCTAACTACTTCCAGTAATCTAACTCATTGAAGTTTGCACTACACTTCACACTTCTACAATTCGCATCACACTTTACTACACAATTCTCCATCAACTCATCACTCTATTTATACCTTCTTCAACCTTGAAAACTTTCTCCAAAGTCATCTATGCACCTCAACCGTGCAAATTCAAATTAGGTTAGCACTAAGCATTCTCATGGTGGAAAGGAATGAAGGTGGGCTACATCACACATTAACTCAGACCCAAATCCATTCATATACACTATGCCATGCTTCCACAATCACCAAAGAAAATCCCCAATTAGTGTAAACACCCAAGTTTGATCGAACCTGTGTAAACACCATTAACATTTAAGTACACACTTCCACAAATCAAAAGATGACTCACAAACACCAAAAATCACTTGAACATAATCTAGAATATTCCACAAACACCTTGAAATCCAATAAATCCCTTTGCAACGACTTTCACCGGAAGAATATACACACCTAGTACACTCAAACAACCTTCCATACTCTGTAACTCAAGAAACCAACTTTTGAAGCACCAAACCACAAAAAACATTGACAATAGGTAGATATGATCATTATTAGAACACTTCTAGAATCGCAAGACCAAAAACCAAACTGCGGAGAAATATAGAGAAAAATCATTTCTCCTAGACACTACTGCAACATTCAGTTCACACACTAGTGAACACAACTCTATCTACACAACGATCCAAACCAAGAAATTTTGGATATAGAACCTCTGAACACTTCTAACCAGTATATTTGAACCACATAAGTAGATCTTCAACTCAGAAGAAAAGTGGAGCCAAACTAGAAGACCACTCTACACACCAATACACCTCTACAACACACTATTTTCTCTTTTATTCAAATTTTCTCAAAATCACTTGGAAACCAAGCACCAGAGACACATACTCATCGTCACTAAACCAACAAAATCCAAAAACAAAATATTATCAAAGAAACACTAGAGGTTGACATCAGTAGCACTTACTAATGACAATATAATACAACTAATCAAAGCATCACTAGTTGACATTAATGACAACACAAGCAATCTTCCCCAAGTTTTTTGACATTAATGACAACACCAACTATTCATACTTGCAACAATCTCTCCCTTTGTCATTGATGGTAACACATAATGTATGTAAAAAACCATCAACAACAACAAACAACTTTGATCATTAACATATCGCTCCATATCAACTCCTTCTCATTCTTTCTCCCCCTTAAATCATACTCTCCTTTTTCACATTACTCTCTCCCCCTTTTTACAACTAAACATTTTTCACATTATTTTTCTCTCCCCTTTTACATCAATGGAAAAGGGTGACATATTTGCATCTCTTTCTCCCTTTGACATCAAACATACATACTGCTATGTGTACTCCCCCTTAGGAGCACACAATAAACTACATCAATCATCAACCACTACACATATCCTTTGACACATTTGACAAAGGACAACACCAATTGTATCAACACTTACTCCCCCTAACTACAACAACCAACAAAGCCACTACCTACTCCCCATGAGAGGTAGCCTCTAACATTAGTCCAAAATAAAGAATGAATCTTGAAATCCATTAGACTGATGCATATCTTTTATGCATTCTAGTTCAAGGAAGGAGGGGTAATAACCCCTAACTTCTCCTGAAGATAATCAAAAGTATCCTTGGGAAGAGCCTTAGTGAATATATCAGCAATGTGATCCTTTATAGTGATATACTCAAGCTTCACTTCATTCTCTACAACCTTCTCTCTCAAAAAGTGATACTAGATTGAGATATGTTTTTTCCTTGAGCGCATCATTAGATTCTTTGAAATGTTAATAGCACTTGTATTGTCACATAAGATAGAAATTGGCTCATCATATACCATTCTGACATCCTTCAAGGTTTTCCTCATCCACAACACCTGTGTGCAGCAAGATAATGTTGCAATGTATTTTTCCTTTGCAGTAGATAAAGACATTGGGTAACCACAACTTGTACTTTTCCTATCATCCACACAACCTGCCCAATCAACATTTGTATAAGCACTTAGAGAAAATCAATATCCTTTGGATACCACAAACCATGTTCTAGAGTGTCATTCAAGTATCTAAATATCCTCTTCACTACTGCAATATGTGACTTTCTAGAATCTTCTAGAAATCTAGCCACAAGTCAAACCACATGCATGATATTCAACCTAGTAGCAATTAGATATAGCAGTTCTCCAATCATTGATATGTACTTTCTCTAATTAGCCTTAGGAGATTCATCATTCTTAACTATCTTGCAACCAGTAACCATAGGGGTACATACCAATTTAGAATCTTCCATTCCAAACTTCTTCAACATTTCTTTAACATACTTTGATTGTGAAAGGAATATACCTTTCTCTTTCTGATTGATTTGTATCCCAAGGAAGAATTTATCTCCCCAAACATAGACATCTCAAACTCTTTCTACATCTCTTCTAAAAATTTCTTGCACATAGCTTCATTTCCTCTAAAGATTATATCAACATACACAACCACAATCAAGATTTGTTATTTTTCAACTTTGAAATAAAGATTACTATCTATGGTACCTTTACTAAATCCTTGTTGTATCAAGTACTTATCCAAACTTGCATACCAAGCTCTGGGAGCTTGCTTCAATCCATATAATTATTTCTTCAATTTGTATACCATATCCAATTTGTTTGATAACAAAAATCTTTTTGTTTGTTCAATGTATACTTCTTCTTCCACTAACCATTCAAGAAAGCAGGCTTCACATCCATCTGATATACTTTGAAATCTTTGTGTGCTACAAAAGCTAAAACATCTTGGTAAATTCCATTCTTGCCACTAGAGCAAATGTCTCCTCAATATTTTCTTTGTACTTGTGAGCAACCCTTACACACAATCCTTGCCTTTTTTCTTACCACTTATCCATTCTCATTCAGTTTGTTCCAAAATACCCACTTAGTTCCAATAATATTCTTGCTTTTAGGTCTTGATACAAGTTCCCAAGTTTGGTTCTTCTCAATCCACATTAGTTCCTCTTCCATAGCCTTGATCCAATATTCATCCTTGCATGTTTCAATCACTGTTTTAGGTTCAACTTTGGAGAGTAAACATAGGTTTACCTATTCTTTAGTCATAGCAGCTTTTCTTTTCAGCACACCCTTGTTTTTTGTCACCAATGATCTAATCTTCAAAATGATTCTTTTGCACATGCCTAGGAGTCTTAAGGATCCCACGGGAAGACAAAGGATTAAACCCACTATGACGTACAATAAAAAATTCAAGAATTTATGAATGACCAATGGGACAACATCCATGGAGTGTGATCATGGGTAGCCTAACTTCGCATGGAATCGATCTGATGATGAGATGATGGAGAATGAGACATCTAATTATTTTAGTAAAAAAATTAAGGGAAGAGTGATCTAACCTATCATAGGGTGAGAAAAACCATCATGTGTTTTGATCCATGCTTTCAATTGTTCATAAGAATATTGGTAAAGTTCATGTAGAAAGAAGAATTCCTCAGTGATCATATTCTCTACACATGGGATCAATTAATATCCCATCAGTAGGCTTGTCATTGATTCTTCTAGTTATGTGAAAAGGACCGTTAGGTGCATGTTTAAGTATGTCATTTTGTGAGAAATAAATTCCAAGAGACAATTAGTTTGGCCCTTACGAGGTTGAATTCCAATGTATCCAATGATAACATTAGGGATAGAGTCTGTTTCAAAGATGATTGTCATTGCACCAAAAGACTGACTTGTTAATGTCTGATACAACCACTAGATTTATACAAGATCCAAGATCCACTAGAGGCAGTTAAACCATGTCACGAATCCTAAGCACCATGTTGTCCCACACCAAGGAGACCAAGGGAAACACCTTGCAACAATCCCCCCAGCACAAGTGAGGGGTTCAAACATGTGATCTCAACTCTTATACCAATTGTTGCAAAGACAGTTGTCATTGCACCAAAACATTGACCCATTAATGCCCAATATATCTGTTGGATTTATACAAGATATAAGATCCACAAGAGGTGGTTAAACCATGTCACGAAGCTCAAGCATCGTGTTGGCCCATGTCAAGGATACAAATGGTGAAACCTTGCAACAGAGTCCAACATGGGTTGACTAGTGTCAACACTATGAGTGAAAGAGCTAGAAAACCCAAGATCCACAACAGATGTACCAACATGGGATGCCATGAGTCTTGAACTAAATCTCACTAAAGTATTTGAAATATGGTAGCAATTTATAATACTCATATAAGTTTCACCAAACCAAAGTGTATCCAAAAAGAGAAAATGCAAAGAAAAGATATTGTAATTTTTAGATCAAGCATATATGATTTATTGATTTTAAAATGAAAAAACCTAGAAATGATGTCTTTTGAATGCAAATTTTACTTTTGAACAATGCACTTGTTTTAATCAACTAACTTAAATGCAAACAACTACAAAAAACATCAATTTCTAAAACTAAAAACTGAGATTTGCAAACAATAAAGTAGACAGAGACAGATTTATGCTCAAAAAATTGGAGAATAACTTGTATAAGGATAAGTTTTACCAAGGGTGAATGGGTCTTTGTACAGGGATTTGAAACATAAATTTTGAGTTTTTGAGTTTATGTTTAAATTCTATGTTTTAGGTTGCAAATACATTCTTTCAGTTACAGATTTCTAGAATTTGATGATTAAATTCAAATGTAATTTTATGGAAAAAAGTGAACAAAATGACAACTTTTGAGATGCAATTTTGACTGAATTTTCTAATCTAAATGACTGAAAGACACCATTTATACAACTAATATGCAAGATGTATGAAATATTTATGAAATATTTTTGTATTTTTGCGAATTTAAATGATGCAAAAATGTAATTTTAAAACCCTAAATGAGATGCAAACAAACTAATGCAAATCCTAGATCTAGGGTTTTAGAGACTTCTAAATCAAAATTTATGATGTACAATGTCAGGTTCACCAAAATGAAACATAAAAAAGGGGAGATGTGTTGTTCAATATGGAATCATTAAAAGGTATGTGATCCAAAGGTTCAAACACACTCACACTTTCCCTAATTTCATTAGAAAGAGAGATCACAAAAGGACATAATTGACTTTCAACCTTGAGGTGAGTCAACCCTATTTTGGATCTCTTGGGACTCTACTTTCTTATGATAAAAATGATTGATTTTCAATATTGGGAGATGATTTAAAATGCATTAACAATCTAAACTATATGACCTAATAATTTAAATGCATAATTCTATGATAACAAAAACAAAAACAATAATTTTTTGACAAATTTGAGAAGGGCAAAATGGTGTGCACCTACAAAAAAAAAAGGGTTTCAGGGTTTGTAGCAGGACTAGTTCATCCTAGGGAAAATGGGTCCTAGTGTAGGGGTCCAAAAATACTTTTTGTAGTCCTTTGATCTTGGATCTAAGCTTCTGATTCCTCTAGGTTTGACTGTTGAAAAGTCAGAAATAAAACTTGTAGGTGAGTTTTCGTAGCTTGACAACAATGATGACAACTTTGAAAACTTTGCAAAATTGCTCTTTTGATCCACTTCTAGTCATTCTTCACCTATAAATCCACACATACAAAGAGAGAAGAATTTTTTTTATTTTTGTGTGAATGGGGGTTTTCCTTAGTCAAACCCCATGTTGGTAATTAAACCTTGATAATGAAATAATGATAGAATGAAGGAATTGATGAATGAACACTTTCTTGTTACAACTCACCAAACCCTTAATGGTTGCCCTTAGAGGATTAAGGTCAAACACATCACTCTAAGGCTTGGATCTTGCATGAATTGGCTTGATTGATTGATTGATTTGATGCATGAATGCTTGCTTGAATTCTTGAAACCTACATCGCAATGTTAGCTCTGAAACATTAACATGAACACACACAAACTTTGACATGATGATATGATCTTGATTGTTGTTGTAGATTACTGATAAATATTCTCTTCAATGCTCTTGATAATAATATTTTCTCTTGTGAAGTTTCCTTATTGCTAGATAATGTTGCATAGATTGCTTAGATTTTGAATTTGATAAAAAGACTATGTATTTATAGGTGTTTATCTAATTTCCCAAAAATTCAATTCTAAAAGCTAACAATAGAAACTTGAATTTGAATCATTAAAATATCACCAAAAACATATTAAAAATTGGGATCCAGGACTTAAAGGGAACCCATTCACCCTTCGACAAATGGGTCCTAGGATATGTCCAGGACAATCAATTTCCAAGGTGTTTTAATTAATTTTAGCAATTGTTTAATATAGATTTCCCTTTCAAAAAACAGGAATAATAAGGTTTTGGAATGCATAATTTAGGTAATTAGAAGCTTAATTAAGTCCAATTAATTAGGGGGATGCAAACATAGTGTGAAATTGTTAAGGTATACAATTTTCTACACTACACCAAAAAGGCAACACATCACATGGATTAAGTAAGCCACATTTTGGTGGACAAGGTCAGAATTCCTAGGAGATTGTAGTTATGGTAAAAATATTAGGGAAAATGCATAAACAAATTATAATATAACACTAACAAGCACAATAGAGCACAAACTAGCATGAAATGAAAATAAGAAATCAAAGCAAACCGATCTCCAAGCTAGACTTGATTTATCTCCATTGCTCTTCTCCACCTGCATGAGAATGAAGGATTTTGAAGGATTGAATGATTTGATATGTTGATTGCTCATTTTCGTAACATAACAATAAGATGGAGATAATAGAAGAAAAATAGATAGATAGATGAGAAGATTGAAAGAAATTTTGATAGAGTGACGATGCTAGAAGAAGATTGATCCAAATGGCCTATGAAAGGCTTGATTTATAGGCAAGAGTTGATTTGATTTGATGGCCAAGATTAAAATTCAAACGGGTGATGTGTATAGCTAGGATTAAAAGTTGATTTTAGTGCCTATGACACACAATTAAGTGGGTTATGACATGGGACTAAAATTAGGATGTGGGATTCTTTTATTTATTTTGAAGGGAAAGATGCTTATGACCCACAATGAATGGGGCCAAAAATAGGATGTGAGTGAGAATCTCATAATTTAAATAATAAAATTATTTAAATTATGTGTGCATGTGAAGAGTTGTAGTCAAGTGACACATGTTGCAATGTGATAAAAGTGAGGGATTAATTCAAATATTAAATTTGAATTATTTTAAGACATGTGAAGAGGAATTAATTAAATAAATGAGATTTAATTAATTAATTGGAAATGTGATTAAGTGGAATAAATGGGATAAGCGGGATAATGTAATGACCTAGGGTAAAATATTACAAGATGTCTTACAAGGTCATGTATCGACTAGTTAATGTTATGACATGGACAATTTTGGGTGTCTACATTTTTGCCCTCTTTGAGATGATGTTCAAGATGATGAGATTTATGTCGAGTAACATCATTTCAAAGAAGCTAAGATATGGATAGAGAAAAAGAAGATGATGCCCCAACCACTTGAGGAAGTGAGGAGTAAGATGAATGAAGGAAAGGGATGATAGAAGAATATGATGATGCAAAAGATATGAAGAAATGGGATGATGATGTAGGATATGATAATGATGATGATGAAAGATATGATGATGATGATGCCTCCTTGAGAGGATAGGCGGGTTGGAAAAACACGTGTATGCTCTCGAAATGAATGAATGAAACAATAAAGGTGGGATAAGATGAATGATACAAGATAGGAAGTGAATGAAAGAGAAGAATGACACGTTATGTTGTAATGAAGTGAGCAATCATATGTTTGATGTAGCACTAGACATTATGCACCAAGGTATAAGGACCAAGGTGATGATGTGTCTCGTGCCCCGACATAATAAAACCTTGTCTAGATACAAGATATGAATATTAGCTGGGAGGGATTCAGATTTGATGCAAATGCAAGATAGAAATGATAAAACACCAGCAAGCAAGCAAACATGCACAAATGATACAAAAACAAACAAGGTATTGCCCCTGTCAAGCTGTAAATTGATGATTAATTGATTGATTGATTGATTGATTGGTTGATGATGATAGTGTTGTCATTGTGAGGAACGATATATCCCTAGATCAACACAATGATGATTGATTGATTAGGTTTACAACAAGATTAGGATCAAGACCAAAGGATTTGATTGGATAATTTGGCAAGATTGATTAGCTTGGTTTGTATGGATTAAGGATTGACTTGCATTTGGATTATTGCTTGGAATGATTTAAGATGATTGATTTGAAGATTTGGATGATGATTGATGAATTGAATTGAGGAATTGATTTGCTTGGAATGAATTTGATTGATTGGATTGATGAATAAATTATTTGATTTGATGGTAATGATAGGATTGATTAGAAGAATGGGTTTGATTAGAAGAAGTAATGTGATTGATTAGAAGAAGTGATGAATTTATTTGTTTGGATTGATTGGAAGAAGTGATTTGGTTTTCTTTTATTTCTTGGATTTTTGTTGGCTATTTGATTTTTTTGTCTTTTTTAGGACCTTTTTCCATTTTTTTGTATTTTTGGGGATATTTTTATTTTTGTATTTTTAAATGTTTTGATTTTTTTGGATCTTTGAAATGTTTTGATTTATTTGGATTTTTGAAATGTTTTGATTTTTTTAAATTTTTCAGGACCTTTTTCAATTTTTTTGTATTTTTGTAGGACTTTTTTTGAATTGTTTTGAGATGTCAATGGATGACAATTTGGGTAGCCTTTGTGCTAGATACCAATGACGATGGAAAACCACATCTAGGTGCAATAGGATAAGGGATAAAAGGCTCATGATAGATGAATGGATGGAATGGATGTATGCATCATAAGAGAGAAAGGATGTGATCTCCAAAGACTATGTCACATAGGAATAACATGCCCCATTGTAGGTACAATACTTAGGATTCTTCATGACAAAGCTTAGAACAATAGGATGGTGATAAGATTGCATTGGAAAGGATGAGGTATGTCAAGAGATACCCAAAAAACATGTTTCAATATTTTTCCCCTATGTCTTCATCAAGATCAAAAGAGAAGGGTGGATAAGTGGACTCAATATGATAGGTATGTATGATGGTTAAAGATGGTAGATAGGATGGAAATGATATGATAAGAAGTGACATGATAGGATAGATGGTGCGGATGAGACAAAGTTCCCCCAAGTGTAAGTGACATAGAAGATCAACCTACACATGACACATGTTTGCTAGGTTTCCATCATGGTACTTATCCAGGGCACCTATTTACCAGGTTTTCACCATTGGAAAAAGGGATTTATCTTTACTTTTTTTATTTTTTTTCTTTTTTATGACTTTTTTAAATTTATTTTTTACCTTTTTTTTTATTTTTTTTACTTTTTTTACTTTTTGATTTTTTGAATAGGAAAATGATAGGAGGGACTCAAGTGTCTAGTTCCATGAAAGGTGATAGCCCCGCTAGATGGATGTCATCACATGGACCATATCAAGTGTGCTCATAGATGTTGGTAAGGAATTGCATGAGTGTGAGATGGATTAGGTAGATGGAAGATTATGAAAGGCTTATGCAAGGGTGGATGAGGAATAGTGGATTATGATGTGGATTGTATAAGACTTATGCAAAAGGATGGATGAAAGGTTTATGCAAAAGCATGGGCCATAGGAAGGTGATTGGGAAGATATGTAGGATAGTAGTTGAAGGATGGGGAGATGTAGGTTTGTGGGAATGGAATCATGACCAATGCTTGCACACACCATGTTAAACATTAAAGATTTTGATGGAAAGGTGGTTAGGAAGCAATGACAATGTTTTCTTAGGAGATGGTTGACAAAGTGCTTTGGGTACCCACATAGACTTAGTATTTTTACGAGTTTTATTTTTTTGGTGGGATTTTTGAAAGGAGTGGGATTTTTGGATGGAAGAGGATGGTTGGGATTCTTGTGATGTGGATGCCTCATTTGAATTGATTTATTTTTGCAAGTAGGTGCCCAAACCATTTTGTTTTTAGACTTTTCTTTTGAAGGTATGGGATTATATTGCTTTTTGGATGTACTTGGCTTTGAATTTTTGCAATTTTATTCTAAGGCATTAGGATCTTTAGGATTTTTGACTTTATGTGTAGAGGCATCCAAATTTTTATTTTGGAATCCCTTGGGTTTGGTGGAATGAGTGGAAGCTTTATATTTAGAAAAATTGTGCATTTGTTGGTCATGATTAAGTTTTTTAGAGGATTTATGGATGGATGGATAAGGGGATTGTATATTGGCGATATTAGGTGTTGGGAGTAACATAGGTAGATTAGATGGAGGGATATTAGGAGTTAGAAGCAATGGTGGAAAAGTTGATGGTGGAAGGTGTACGGTCACATTCTTTTGATATTTGTAGGATGATGGAGGAGGGATGACAACAAATTTTTTAGGTGTATGATAGGAGTTATGGTGGAAAGAGGACCTAGGATGGATGGAGGAAGTACCAACATCTTTAGCTTGTTTTCCTTGGGGTGAGTATCCAAGGCCAAATGAGCGTGGAGGGACTTTTAAATGGATGGGTTCCAAAATACCTTGTTCATGAAGGCCTAAACTTTTACATTGGTAGTTCATGTTTTGGAGTATGCGATGGACAATTGGACTAGGTGTAGGTGGAACTCTAGACACAAGTTCCTTGTTAGATGGGGAAAATGAAGAAATGAAAGATAATTGTTGTTGTTGTTTTTCTAAGGAGGAACATTTGTGAATGAGGGTGGAAAGACCAAGTGGATATGATGGATTTGAAATGGAGTTGATAGCAGATGATGGATGATTTAAAGGATCTTGAGTATGTTAATTTAGATCCACATTATTGGTTTGATCTTCTATGTTGGCTTGGGAGGCAAATGTCTCATCAAGGGAAGTGGATGTTTGTGCATCATGGATAGGACTAGGTGGAGGTGTATTTGGGATATCTTGCTTGTGGATGGGTATAGGATCAATTTGCTCATGGATAGGCTCTTCATCATTATGGATAACATCTTGATCATAGAAAAGATATAGATTATGGGTAGGTTGGATGAAAGTGATTTGATCTTGATTAAGACCAGGGCTTGATGTTTCCACTTGCTTGGGAGTAGAATCTTGATATAACTCTTGGGTTTCTTGAATGGAAGTGGATGAGGAAGGCTCTTGGAGGGGCTCTACATGTTCTTGATGGTAAATCTCATGAAGGCATGATATAGGTTGACTTGGGCTCATGGGGGGAGACTCTAGAATAGGTTCAAGAGGTTGTGGGTGACATGATGGAATTAGAAGACTAGGCATGGTGTTGGAAGAATATTTTGTAAGCTCAAGGATGGGAAATGGTTGACATGGTTGACTCCTTGCTAATAGCCCTTGGGTCACATCCTTTGTAGGTGGATGGGTGGATTTGGGTAATGCCATAGGTTTACTTTTGAAATGTTTGAATTTAGGGCGTAGATTTGATGGAGGATTAGATGATGGTGGGGGTAATGAAGAGTATGATGGGTTAGAAGGTGGAGAGGCCAATGGATTAGGATTAGGACATGGTGTATTAGGGATAGGCATTTGATTAGATGATGGTATAATGTATTTATAGGATGCATGAGCTAGATTGGTTTCTCCCTTGTCAAATGGAGCATAAGAATTGAAAGGCTCTTGATTTTGTTGCCAAGGTGGACTTGGGCTTGCATGTTCTTGTTACAAAGTGAATTGATATGATGATGTGGCATTGACATGGAAAGGATATGGTGGTGTAAGGTTGTCTTGATAAGTGGATGGACTATGTTGGTGTGATGATTGATGTGGAATTTGAAGTTGTGTTTGTTTGGTTTGGGATTGGTGTGTGGCTATGAGTTGTTGGATTTTGGATTGGTGGTTGGATAAGACGTGTTGGATTTGGGATAGGAGTTTATGTATGTGAGGTGATTGACTTTGAAATGGTTGAAGGTTATCTTGTAAGTGTTGTGTGGTTAATTGGTTTAGGGGTTGGTTTGGTTGTTGGAGGGCTTGGATAATTTTTTGTAGGTGGGGTGCTAGGACCTTGTTTTCTAATGTTGGCATGGAGTTACACATGTCTTTACATCATTGTATGTCATATTGTCTCTCAAAGTATGCTACATATTTCTTGTCATCATTTGAATTAGGAGGAGGGGCCCTTTGAAGTGTGATTTTAGGTCTTGGATTGTTCTCATGATTAGTATTAGGGAGAGGACCTCCTTGAATTATGAGTTTGGGCTTAGGTTTTGTCTCATGATTTGGACTAGAGGAATATTCCCCTTGGATTATGACTTTGGGCTTATGATTAGGATTGGTCTTGTTTATGATTAGGACCATTTTGACAAGTGGTGACTGGGACTAGGTTGATGATGATAAGATTGGATGATTAGGATGATGTGGAAAGTGTTTATTATAAGTATGACTTGGGAAATATCAAACACGAGATCTCACATGTAAATGCATGAACACACACACCAAACACAATGATAAATTTGTCTTTCAAGATTAAATGTTATGCTTAAGCAAATACTTGACTACACAACAACAAGCCTAATGTTAGTCAAGTGGGTATGGCCAACTAGATTTTAAGCTAGGATGCACAAGATCGACTAGGGATGATTTGAAAGCAAAATCCTGCTACGCAGCCAAGAGAAAGGGGTAACCCACCCATCACCTTCACTCCCCAAAGGTATAAATTTCTTTGGGGTTAGCCAAGAGTGACAAGATTTCAACTCCCAAAGGAGCGTGTATTTTGATTTACACTTCGATTGAGCCCATCCCTTGGAGGGGTGTGTGCTCCAAGCAGGCCTCCTAAGAAGGGTATGACAAAATCAAACCAAGTGAGGTGTTTTTAATCACACACACACTCAATTCACACTCACAATTGTTAATTGACCCTTAGAAATGAAATGTGTGTAAGCAAACAATGGAAGCACTTTTTCTTTTTAAACCAAAGCCAAAATGTGTGATGGAAGACAATGATTCTTTTTAAGCCCAATTTCAAAGTATGATTGCAAACAAGATGTTCATTTTAAAGCCCCAAATTCAAGTGTTTTGCAAACAAGATTGATTGATCAAATAAGAGATGATAAAGATAATAGAATGAGTGCACCCAGAATTTTTCACTTTCCAATCTATTGTGTATGATTGATATTGCTGCTACTACAACTCCTTATGATCACCTACAAAATAAAAAAATGTTGTTATAATGCAACCATAAAAAAAATGATCTCATCAAAAAAATTCAATTTCAGATACATGTTTTTAACATAACCAAATTAGATTTGATTATTTGAAGACATTATTGATCTAAAAAATAAAAAATAAAAGAGACTCCTATTAATTTTCTAAGAGCTTTCTAGAAATGTAAAGAAGTCAGAAAAATTCCCTATTTTGCACCCAAAAATGCGGATTTATGAAAACTCTACAAAAAACAAAGATCAAAATTTTTAGCACCTTATATGACCTCAAAATAAAATCTGTAAAAAAAATACCTCCATTATAATTTCAAGAGATTTCCAGAAATGTAAAAATTTATGGAAAATTCGCTGATTTGCATCCAAAAAGTCAATTTTATGAAAAAACATAAAATAACAATAACTCCTACAAAAATGGTGATAAACCCTCAATTTTTTATTGTACCTCTTGAGATGATTCACAAGATTATGTGAAAATATTGTAGAAAAATTTGCAGCCATTTAGAAGATATGAATAAATTTGTAAAACCTGGGGTTTTGTCCAAAAATGACAGATCTGCAACAAAAAAGTAATAAAACCTACAAAAAGCAAGCTAGTAGATCTGAAAAAGGAAAGGGTTCTTCACATCAGGTTCATCAATGTATTTAGGGTAAAAATGTTAGGGCAAATGCATAAACAAATTATAATGAAACCCTAACAAGCACAATAGAGCACAAACTAGCATGAAATAAAAACAAGAAATCAAAGCAAACCGGTCTCCAAGCTAGATTTGATTTATCTCCATTGCTCTTCTCCACCTGCATGAGAATGCAAGATTTTGAAGGATTGAATGATTTTATATGTTGATTGCTCATTTTTGCAACATAATGGTAAGATGGAGATGATAGAAGAAAAATAGATAGATAGATGAGAAGATTGAAAGAAATTTTGGCAAAGTGGGGTTGCTAGAAGAAGATTGATCCAAATGGCCAGTGAAAGGATTGATTTATAGGCAAGAGCTGATTTGATTTGATGGCCAAGATTAAAATTCAAATGGGTGATGTGTATGGCTAGGATCAAAAGTTGATTTCGGTGCCTATGACGCACATTAAGTGGGTTATGACATGAGACTAAAATTAGGATGTGGGATTCTTTTATTTATTTTGAAGGGAAAGATGCTTAGACACACAATGAATGGGGCCAAAAATATGATGTGATTGGGAATCTCATAATTTAAATAATAAAATTATTTAAATTATGTGTGCATGTGAAGAGTTGTAGTCAAGTGACACATGTTACAATGTGAAAAAAGTGAGGGATTAATTCAAATATTAAATTTGAATTATTTTAAGACATGCGAAGAGGAATTCATTAAATAAAAGAGATTTATGTAATTAATTGGAAAGGTGATTAAGTGGAATAAATGGGATAAGCGGGATAATGTAATGACCTAGGGTAAAATATTACAAGATGTCTTACAAGGTCATGTATCGACTAGGTAATGTTATGACATGGACAATTTTGGGTGTCTACAGAGATGTATGCTCTCATCACTAAGAAGGGAAAATTTCTTATGCAAAGAACAAATAGGGGATCATATGCCCCCCTTAAAATGTTAGTATACTTGCTTTGCTAATGTTTTAAGGAGACACAAAAGGGATCCCTTGCTAGAAGGAATGCACCTAAGACAAGGCTCCCTAACCCCTTCCCCCCAAGCGTAAGGACAAAGATTAGCCCAAATGGATTATGATATACCACTCCTTGCAATATGAGAGATGATTTTACATAAATTTTAATGCATGTAGTGGTGATTATGCTAAGATTCTACAACTATCACATGGCAAGGAGTAAAATATGCACATGCTAATCTATCATACGTTCAGTTTGACCCTCATAGGGTTCAAATTGTCTCAATATTTCTTTCAAAGTATGACATTCATTGGTAAGATGCCCAAGTTTTTATCGTATGCACAGTAAGACATGTTTTTACTCTTTCCTTTCTTATTTTCTCATTCATGAATAGGTGGTAATGTAATGAGTCATAGGTTGAGAAATGTTTGTGAGGTTCGTTTAGTTTTGGTTATAGTGTGTAGAAATGGTAACATATTAAGTTTATAAGGCTTGTGTTTCTTACTTGGTTGACCAACTATTTGATGTGAAGGTGGAAGATCTTGATAACCTAATCCCTTAGTATCTTCTAACAGTGTTTTCTCTAAAAGGGAGTGGACTTCATGTTCATTCTTAATGTCACATCCTTGTTTACTCAAGATCCTAAATCCATGTCCATAAGTTCGTTCCAAGTCAATGGGTTTATTTGTAACCTTATGCTCATATGATGAAGGGTTGATTGATATAGTTTCCTTGTGATTTTGGTGAATGGGTTTGTCCATGCATGTTTTTTTAGGTATGCTTTGTGGTTCAGTTTTAGGATGTAATAAAGTGAATGATTCAAGTGGCGGTATGGTAGGATGTTGTTGGTATGGGGTAGTAAGCTATTGTATTGAGGGATACAAGGTTGCATTATTTTCAAGGTTATATAAATACTATTGTATAAACTCATGCATGCTCTCTTCATCTTGACCTATGACATCAAGAATTTATTTGTAATAGGAGAAGGTATATCATGAATGTCATTATTAGAAGTATTAGCCTCACCAAACACACAAATTGAAACATTAACCAAAGATTTCAAGGACATCCAAATTTTTCCAAATCACATATCCATGATGAAATTTTGCAATAAGGTTTAGACTGTTAAACAACAGGTAAAGGAAGCTTAGATAGCAACCTCACATAGGGATTCTTCAGAATGTTCTGTCATAGAAAGCTAATTGATGCCGAAATAATAGGACAAAGTCACCCAAGGGCGTTTGGGTCCTAGTTAGGGGTTCTGAAAAATTTGAAGTTGGACTATGAACTACACTACTTAAGTATTCTAATTCTATTTGCAAACAACTATAACAATAAATAAATTTCTATATTTTTATTAATATATCCCAATTTAAAGCACAGTGCAAGTATGTAATGATCTTGAATATTTTTGAACAAATTTGAATACAATTTTTAGATTTGAAATGTAATAATTAACTGAAGTAAGATGCAAAGACTTGAAAATGCTGATTTTTGAATGTCAATTTTTAACCCTAAACAATGCACTTTCTTTCACCAAATGAACTAGATGCAAAAATTCTTTAAAATATGCAATTATGAAATTCAAACAGAGATATGCAAGTTCAAGCAAACTTAGCAGACAAAGACAGACAACTATGAGAAATTTTGTTGATGTACTTGTACAAGGACAAGGTCACCCAAGGGAAAATGGGTCCTTGTTCAATGTTCTGAAATTTGAAAATCTGAATGTTTAGTTTGATGTTTAAGGCTTTTGTTCCTATCTGTAAACAAGTTTGATAGTGATTGTTTTTCTATAATTTTTCAATGCAATACAAGTGCAAATGTATGACAATTTTGAAACAAAATGACACTTTTTTAATACAATTTTGAAATGAAAATCTGATCTAAATGACTAACACACACTGTAATGCAAGCTTATTATGTAATATGTATGCAATATTTTTTTGGATTTTTATGACTTTTTAGAATACAAATATGAAACCCTAAATGAAAGATGCAAAACAAAATGATGCAGAACCTAGATCTAGGGTTTGAAAGACTACCAAATCAGAAAGTTATGATGTCAAATGTCACCAAAATGAAACATAAAAATGTGGATACCCTAAGTTTAATTCCCAAAACCTAGGGTAAATGTTCCATCATTTCTAGGGTTTCATTAGGATGCAAATCAACAAGGTGCATAGATTTACTTTCAACCTTCAAGGTGAGTCAATCATACTTGGATTTGCATCTTTTAGGGTTTTAGGAATGAATTGGAATGATTTCCCTAATTAGGCTATATGACCTAATATATAAAATGCAAAATCTTGAAGATAATAGCACCCAAAGTTCATTGGAAACTTCAGCAGTATAGTAGCACCCATAACAGATTGCACCAAAGGAAATGAATTTGTGTGACAATAGAAGTTGAAGAGTTTTTTAAGTTTTTAAAGAAGGTGACCGAAGCTCCCATATTAGCACTACCAAATTTTGATAAAGTGTTTGAAGTGGATTGTGATGCCTCATGTGTAGGCTTTGGAGTTGCACTTAGTCGAGAAGGTAAACCCATAGCCTTTTTAGTGAAAATTTGAATAATATAAGGAAGAATTATTTAACATATGATATAGAATTTTATGTCATTGTACAAGCATTAAGGAATTAGAAGCATTACTTGGTTCCCAAGGATTTTATGTTATTTACATATAATATTGCATTAAAATATCTAAATACTAAAAAAAATTGAATAGTAGGCATGAAAAATGGGTTTCTTTCTTACAAGGTTACACCTTTGTCCTAAAGAAAAAGTCCAAAAACTAAAACTAGGTTGCAGATGATTTGAGTAGGCATACTATACTTTTGACCATAATGGAAAATGAGGTAGTTGGTTTTGATGACATCAAAAATTTGTATGAGTCTGATAATGATTTTTGGGAAATTTTTGAACAGTTGTAGAGTTCAATGCTTAGTAATATGGAGTACATTAAGGGTGAATACTTTATTCAAGATGACTACCTCTTCAAGGAAAAATAACTATGTATTCCAATTGGATGTATGAGAGAGAACATAATCAAATAATTTCATAGCAATGGATTGTTTGGGAATTTTGGCAAGGATAAGATGATAGATTTGGTAGAAGAAAAATATAATTGGCCAAAGATGGAGATAGATGTAACTAGATATGTGACCAAATGCAAGATCTTTTAGATGGCTAAAGTAAATTCACATAATATAGGTTTATATATGCCACTACTAGTACCTGCAGGACCATGGACATATTTAAGTATGGATTTTGTGTTTGGGCTTCCAAGCACACAACATGGTCATGACTCCATTTTTGTGGTTGTTGACCACTTCTCTAAGATGACACATTTTATTGCCTGCAAGTAAACTAATGTGCAACTTGAGTGGCATAATTATTTTTAAGGAAGTTGCTAGATTACATGGTGTTCTAAGGACTATCAGATTTGGTAGGGATACCATTTTTTGAGAACTTTATGGAAAACATGGAAACTAAGCTACAGTTCAGTAGTGCTTATTACCCCCAAACAATTGGGTAGAAAAAAAATTGTAATCAGAGTTTGGGAAACTTGTTGAGATGAATTTTTGGAGAGAAGCTTAGGTGGTAAGGGACTTGGCATTACCTCAAGCTGAATTTTCCTATAATAGTTTCATAAATAGATCCATAGGTAAAACACCATTTTAGATTGTTTATGGAAATAATCTTAACGATGTTTTGGATTTGGTGTAGTTACCAATTAAGGACAAAATTAGTGATGATAGAGAAGCATATGCAAAATATCTTCAACAATTAAAGAAAGAGACGAGGTAGAAACTACATGAGAGCAATGATAAATATAAGGCTACAATAGATGTTGGTAGAAGGCATAATGTATTCCATGAAGGTTATTTAGTGATGGTCTATTTAAGGCAAGAAAGGTTTCCTACATGAACTTACACAAAATTGAAGTATAAGAAGATTGGTCCTTGCAAGCTTACAAAGAAGATAAATGATAATGCCTATGAGGTAAGTTTACTAGAGAATTTTGATATTTCTCTTATGTTTAATATTCTGATTTATATGCCTTCCATGGTGAGGATCATGATGACTAGTGTACAAGAAGTGTATTGATAGTGAGGATCAATGGAGTGGGAATGAGGGTTACAGTGGGAGTAGATAATATGAAGTTATGGTTACTATAGTGGTGCTTGATATATATGTGTTTTTTTTTAGGAAGACAATGATATAGTGATAGAATATGATAAAGTTTGAGCATTTCAAAAAACCAAACATAATTACTTCTCGAGGAACAAGAACAAAGATCCTCTTACATATTCAATTCCTTTAAGTAACAAGCCCAATCCACTGGATTTGAATGCAATATAGATAATATAGTTACTTCAAAGGGTCCCCAAGGGGAATCATTTAAGAAGAATGTTTCCACAAGCACTAAGGATTATGTCCTAATGGATCACAATTATGATGTTATAGAAGATTTACATGAAACTAAATCCATCACTTCATTATTTGATGTTCTATATAATTGTCTAGGTAAAAAACATTTATTCACTCCTTGGACAAGAATGAGAAAGCTACAATGTCATAGAAAGATAAAAGAAAAATAATTGTCTAGCTACAAACACATTTGCATCTATGTATGGAATTAGGTATGGTTCACCTCCTTCTTACTGAGTGTTAAAATATTTGGTATAATTTGCATGACTATTTCATTAATTTTGGTGAATTATGAAATGATATGCCATATTCTATTTGTCATAAGATGGTGATGGACCCCACCAAAACTAATAGGAAATGAATCTAACTAAACAAGATAGAGGTAAATTTTGTCTAAGATTATTGAAATATGTTTATTCAGTTAGTAACATATCCTTGATTGTAGCAACATATTGATATTCAAGTAGTATATATCCTATAATTCTTTGGAATGTTACTTGGCATAGAGTAGACCAAGAACCTCAATGAAATCTTTGTCACTAGTTTTTTAAATCAATGGTTTCCTTGGAGAGGACACTAGATCCAGATTAAGATTGGAAGTGAGTTGAGATTGAAGTATTTGATCACTAAGTAGAATGGCCCTAACAAAATTTTAAGTTTAATGGATAAAAAAGCAAGGATTTGGCATAGGGTTAGATCTAATTAACTCCAAAGGAAAGGATTTCTTAGCATTATATAAGTAATATATAAATTGTATCAAAAATATAATAGAGTATGTAGCCTTGATAAGAGGGATACTTCTTACATATAATAAAATGGTTAAATACATGTAGGTGAAAGGAGATTCAAAATTAGTAATCAAGCATATCAAAATTTAGTATCCTTGTCATACTAAAAGAGTGACTACTTACAAAAATAGACTTTGAAACCTAATTGAGGACTTTTATGCCTTCAACATTAAAATTTTCCCAAGGAAGAAGAATCAAATTATAGATGTACTTATAGTTGTGGTCAACACCTTAGAGCCTATGAAAAATTCAAGGTTGAAGTGATTCTTAGTGGAATAAATGCCTACCCCTAAATTCCTAGACAAGGTTAGGAACTTCTAGGTATTTGAAGGTGACAAACATATTTTGAAATTTATTACAAAATTTGAATATTTTGAAACATATATTATCTATGAATTAGAGAGGGATCATTTTTATGTGAATGATGGATTCATAAAAATAAACTAATTTCATCCCAAAGGGAATGGTGGCACTAGAAATGTTTTTTGAAATGGATCAGTTTGCAAGGAAAATGAGAGAATATTCTAATTTAGAGGGTGGAAAATATGATGGTTACAATTTGGGATATGATAAATAGGTAAGAGATGTGCTCTTAGTGAGTTTCTACTTTGTAAGAAAAGGATAATATAGTTAAAGAATTGAAATATTATCATGAGATGATAACTTATGGATATAAAGAATTGAAAGATATATGTCACTTCAATCATCAATCACGCCATCCCTTTGAAACTAGGTGCTAAAATATTCAAATATAAGTAACGTCCAATGAATTTATTTTTATAACCACTAATTTTCAAATAAATATAAAAGTTATTGCAAAAAAATCATCTTTTTTCTATTAGGAATTTCACTCAAGTTGCTGATATTGAACTTGTCTAGAAGAAAAATGGAGAAATTAGATTATGTGTGGATTTTAATAATGTCAATAGGGCTTCTAAGAAATATTATTATCCAATTCCCTCTCTTGATGAAGTACTAACAATTGTAAATGGCTCTTAGATGATGTCATTCTTAGATGGTTATTTAGGCTATAATCAAGTAATGGTAAAGCATAAGGACAAACTAAAGGCTGCCTTTACTACTAGGTGGGCAACATTTTCCTACTAGATTATGTCATTATGACTAATTAATATACAAGAATATGCTTTAAATATCCATTAACATAGTCTTCAAGGGTTTAGTAGTATTATTAGCATTTATATAGATGATTTAGCAATATTTTCTAAGATTAGAGGAGATCATATATTTGACTTGAGGAAAGCCCTCCAAAGATATAAAGAATCTTGAATTTAAAGTTGTTGAGTCACATTATTTTAAAAATAGAATCTTCATTGACCTTGAAAAAAGGAAGCAATTCTAAAGTATCCTTGCCAAGAAATAAAAAGTAACTTAAGTCATTTTTTTGTAAAATCAACTTCATAAGGAATTTGATTGGTGGTTTTGCAAGAGAGCTATCCATTAAATGATATTCTCAAGAAAGATTCAAATATTGAATGGAATATTGAGTCTAAGTTGGCCTTTTTCTCATTGAAAAGTTCATTCCTAATGCTCTTGTTTTTATCAGTCCATTTATACAAAACCCTTCTACATCTACTCTTTTGCTTTAGAATATTCATGTTCTTTTGTGCTAATGTAAAAAAAGGGAGTTGGAGAAGAAAGATGAATATTGTTTATTTTCCCCCCTTTCAGGAATGTAGAAGTGAGATATATGTACATCAAAAAGTAAGCTCTAACATTGGTAAGATTGTAAATAAGTTTAGCTATTGTATTCTAAGACTTAAAATCTTTGTTGTAGTTCCTAATCAAGTTGTTAAGTCATTTTGATACAAAATGACTTAGGAGAGAGATGAGGAAAATATATGGCATTTCTACAAGAGTTTGAATTGGAAATACAACCTATAAAGTTATCTAGAGGTCAATGTCTTTCTAAGTCCCTAATTGAATTGGACACACAATTGATTTGTTAGCAATATACTATGGACATAATTATAGTTAATGAAAGGTACAAGGATATTGTTTTTTACCTACATAAACATAGGTATCTAGGGAATATAAATGAAACATATAGAAGATAACTAAGGATGAAAAATTGTAATTACATGATCCAACTAATATTCTCTATAAAAGGAATTATGAAGGTGTATACTTGACATGCCTAAAAAATGTAGTAGTTTAGTTCTTGACAAAATTTTATGATAAATTTAGAATGATACATTATTAAAGTGACACAATAGCTCACCAAAACCTTAGGGTAGGTTAATACTAGCCCCATATATTTAAGAATGCACACCAACATGTGAGGAAGTGCCATATTTTCTAAACCTTTACACATAAAGAAAGGAATATAGTCATTCCCTTATACCCTATCTATGAGGTATGTCCTTTTATCTAATGGGGCTTATTTTTCATATGTGTAATTAACCCCAACTCCCTTTCAAGGAATAAAATCATTTGATAGATACAAATTACTACACAAGGTGGATTGAAGCAAACGAATGCAAGAACCACACTATTGAGGTAGTGATCAAAGTTTTGGAAGAATATTTCATCACCAAGTTTGGAATGTCATTCACTCTAGTATAAGATAGTGTTCCTAAATTTTCATCAACTAAATTATTACAATGGAATTTTGAGCATAAGGTAATTTTAAATTTTTCTTCCAATTATTATTAATAAGCGAATAATGTTGAATAAGAATTTAATGAATTTTATTAAGAAATTATTAGAAAAAAATCCTATAAAATGACTCATCCAACTAAAACATGCTTTGTGAGTGGATAGAACAAGGTTCAAGACCCTATTTAGGGACATCAACCAACCAACCTATTTATGGTCTTAACCATGTGTTCCCTATTAACTTGAGAATCCCAACCTTGAAATTGATAAAAGATTACTTGGAAATGGACAAGGTTGAGACCAAATACTTTAAAAAATTGAACCTAGAAGAAAAGAGAGATGCTTCTTTAGACCACTTTGTAAAACATCAAGCAACAGTTAAGATATGGTTTTATAAAAGAGTCGAATTGAAAGCCTATAGGATATACAACCTTGTCCTTCTATAGAAAAATTCAAGAGAAAATAAAGGATATCATCCCAAATTTGAGAATTTATGGCTACATTCTTTTTAAATATCTAAGATCTTGGGAGATGACAACATTAAGATCATTTATTCAACTCAAGACCATGTCCTATTATTAGTTAATAGACACTATCTCAAACATTAACTTAACTCTAAAGATATAAACTAACCTTTGTACATAGTTAGGGTAGATTTGTTGTTTCCTTTATTATTTGAGTTAGTCTTTGGATGCTTTGAATTACTTTTTCTTATTTTGTGTCTATTGTCTTGTCCCTTTTTTTGCTTGTTTAATTTTGTTTGTGTGTGTTGTCATTTTAGGTTTATTTTTCTATTTATTTTAGTTCCTTATTCTTTGAGTGTTTTTCTTAAGGGTGATCCTCCACTTTCTATGGGGCTATAGTTTTCTCAAAATGGTATCAAGGGGGTGACTTGAATGGGAGCTCAATATTGGTATTTTCTAATATTTGGATTAGTCATCAACTTGGCATTTTATATTCTATGTTCATTCATCTTGAACCTAAGAATGCTTGTTTGTTAAGTATTGAGAACTATTGGATTTGATATGTGCATCATCATAAATTGTCACCCTTGACAATATCATACTATGTTTTTCTCCCACTAAATTATTGAGCCTAATTGACCTCATAATTTCCTAAATTATGCATTTTGAGGCCTATTTTTACCATTTTCTAATTAATTGCAAGCATCAAACAAATGCATTTATTTAATTTTTTTCCCTCGACAGCTAAATCCCTAAAAAATAGGGCCAAGACTAGGACGCCCATGGGCGGCTCTGTCCCCCTATTTTTCTAGGATCAAAATTTGAATATGTCAGTGTAGGTATTTTAACATTTAAAATTCAAGTTGCAAATGTTGGCTATCAAATCTAATTTGTACCTTAAAACTTCAAAACCCTTACAAACATTAAGATCCACATTAATCCAATTAACCCTTAATCTGTTATAGTGATTTATCATGAAAGTAAATAATATCTAAACATAACCAAATCAACACCATACACAAAGAAATTTCATATTTATGTGGAAAACCCAAGATGGGAAAAACCACAATGAGGACTAGCTCACAATATAAAGAAATATCAACATCAGATACAATAGGGCTCACTGTTGGAGGGCTCTTTGCCCAAAAGAAAAAAGGCTCATTACCAAAGGCTCACTGCTAGAATAGAAAAGAAGATAGAGAAGAGTGTTACAATGATAAATTCATCTCAATGCAACGAAAAAATCCACCACAACATCACCAACACCTTCGTAGTCTTTCTAAAAAACTGTAGACACCTTCTGCTCACTACACTCACTAATCTAACACATGAAATCTCACATTGCACTTCTCAAATTCACACCCTACAACTATGTAATTCACATTACTTGGATCATACTCATTTATCTCATCATCCCTCGACAACTCAACACTTATTTATACCATCTTCAACCTTGAAAACATTCTCCAAGGTTAGCTATGCACCTCAATCATGCAAATTCAAATTAGGCCAGCACCAAAACATTCCCGTGGTGGAAAGGAATGAAGGTGGACCACATAAAACCTTAGATAGGACCTAAATCCACTCATACACACCACACCACACTACCAAAAACATTAAAGCAACTTAGCAATTAGTGTACACACCCAAGGTCGGTCAAACCTATGTTAACACCATTAACACTTAAGTACACACTTCCTCAAATACAAAGATGACTCACAAACACCACATAAAATTTTAACACAATCTAGAATAATCCACAAATGCCTTAAAATCCAACTGTTTCCTTCACAACAACTTTCATTTGAAGAATGTACACACCTAGTACACTCAAATAACCCTGCCATACACTACAACTTAAGAAACTAATTTTTGAAGCACCAAACCATGAAAAAATTCATTTGAAGAAAGATACACACGCTATCATCACCATTCTAGATCCACAAGACCTAAAACCACTCTATGGAGAAATATACAAAAAAAATATTTCTCCTAAAAACCTCTACAATACACAGTTCACACACTGGTGAACACACCATCCTTTGTGCAATGACCTAGCACACCAAATTCTAAATACAACACCTCTAAACAAATCTAATCAATATACCTGAATCACACAAGCATATCTTCAATCCAGAAGAAATGTGGAGCCAAACTATGATGCTACTTTGCAACATAAAACACCACTACAACACACTGTTTCCTCTTTTTATTCAATTTTATCTAAAGGACTTGGAAACCAAGCACCAAAAACATATCAACATCTTCAACTCTTCCCTCATCACCACCAATCCAACATAACAACTCAACCATACATCCATAAACAAAATATTATCAAAGCAACACTAGAGGTTGACACTAGTAGCTTACTAATGACAACATAATGAAACTAATCAAAGAATCATCAGGGACAACACCAACTGCTCATCCTTGCAACAAAATCCTTCCCATACAACTTTGACACCAATGACAACACCAAAGCTTGTTGACATCAATGACAACACCAATTGTGCATACTTACAACAATCTCCCCCTTTGCCATTAATGGCAACACATGATATAAAAAAACTATCAACAACATACACAACAACTCTGATCCTCAATACTCTGCTTAATACCAACTTGTCATTTATTTTCTTTACTTTCTCCCTCTTACACAACTAACTCATTACTTTCTCTCTCCCTTGATCATTTTTCACATATCTCTTTCACCCCCTTTGACATCAATGGCAAAGGACAAAATATTTGCATCATTCATTATCCTCGTTTGACATTAGTCATATTGTTTACCACTGCTTTGCAACTTCCTTTCCTTTACTACTATGCATACTCTCGCTTAGGAGCACACACCAAACTGCATCAATTAGAAACCAATGCATAATGAAAACTCTCACTCATCCTGACAACAACAACAACAAAAAATGCCACTACCTATTCCCCCTGAGAGGTAGCCACCAACATCAATCTAGGCCAAAGAATGAATCTTGAGATCCACTCAACTCCTTATGCATCTAGTTCAAAGAAGGAGGGGCAATAACCCCCAACTTCTCCCAAAGATACTCAAAAGTATCCATAGGAAGAGCCTTAGTGAATATATCAACAACTTGATCCTTTGTAGGCACATATTCAAGCTTCACTTTATTCTCTACAACCTTTTCTCTCAAAAAGTGATATCGATTGAGATATACTTTGTCTTTGAATGTATTACCAAATTCTTTGAAATATTGATAGCACTTGTATTATCACAAAAGATAGAAATTGGTTCATCATATACCGATTTGATATCCTTTAATGTTTGTGTCATCCTCAAAACTTGTGTAGCAAGATGCTGCTATAATATATTATGGTTTTGTAGTAGATAAAGACAACACATCTTGTTTCTTACTT
This sequence comes from Sequoia sempervirens, assembly GCA_007258455.2. Classification (NCBI taxonomy): domain Eukaryota; kingdom Viridiplantae; phylum Streptophyta; class Pinopsida; order Cupressales; family Cupressaceae; genus Sequoia; species Sequoia sempervirens. The sequence goes on along the minus strand of VDFB02078558.1, from coordinate 150,273 downwards.
AGCCATGACACCAATCTGCATCCAATTAAGAATGCACCACCACTTATACTTTTCATGTCATCTACACAACCAACCCAATCTACATTTTTGTAAGCACTCATAGTGAAATCAGTATCCTTTGGATTCCACAAGCCATGATTTGAAGTTCCCTTCAAGTATCTGAATATCCTCTTCATTGCTGCAACATGTGACTCTTTAGGATCTTCTTGAAATCTAGCCACAAGACAAACTACATGCATGATATTTGGCTTAGTAACAGTTAGATATAACAATCCTCCAATCATTGAACTATACTTTCTCTGATCAGCTTTAGGAGATTCATCATTCTTGCTTAGCTTGCAACCAGTAACCATAGGGTTACATAGTGGTTTAGAATATTCCATTCCAAACTTCTTCAACATTTCCTTGACATACTTTGATTGTGAAATGAAAATACCTTTTTATCTCTTTGATTGATTTGTAGCCCAAGGAATAAATTCATCTCCCCAAACATTGACATCTCAAAATATTTATGCATCTCTTCTGTAAATTTCTTACACATAACTTCATTTCCTCCAAAAATAATGTCATCAATATACACAACCACAATCAAGATTTGATCTTTTTCAACTTTGAAGTAGAGATTGCTATCTATGGTACCTTTATTCAATTGTTGCTATAACAAGTACCTGTCCAACCTTGCATACCAAGCTTTGGGAGCTTGCTTCAATCCATATAATGCCTTCTTCAATCTGCAGACCATATATGGTTTATTTGATAACTGTTCAGTCCTTTCAGTTGTTCTATGTATACTTCTTCCAATTTTCCATTCAAGAAAGAAGACTTCACATCCATTTGATAAAGTTTGAAATCCTTATGTGCTACAAAAGATAAAAACATCTTGATAACTTCCATTCTTACCACCATAGCATTTTTTTCCCAAAATTATTTTCCTTCTACTTGTGAGTAGCCTTTACACACAAGTATTTCCTTGTTTCTTACCACTTCTCCATTCTTATTCATTTTTTTCCTAAATACCCACTTAGTTCCAATTACATTCTTGTTTGCTAGTCTTGGGAAAATTTCCCAAGTCTGATTCTTCTCAATCTCCATTAGTTCTTCTTCCATAGCCTTGATCTAACACTCATCGTTGCATGCTTCAATCACTGTTTTCAGTTCAACTTCAAAAATTAAACATAGATTTACTTGTTCCCCAACAACTTTCCTTCTTGTTAGTACACCATTGTTCTTATCACCAATGATCTATTCTTTAGAATGATTCTTCTGCACATACTTAGGATTTTTAGAAATCTTTTCTAGAGCTTCTTCCTCATCAATCTACACTTCTTTTTCTTTAGCTTTTTCTTCTTCTTTGTAAGAAGAATCATTTGATTCATATCCATTTATCACCACTGAATTCTTCTATAGGTATTAATCAATCTTGACACTTGCACTCTCAAAAATATTTCTTGGCCTCTTGTTGTAGCATCGGTAAGATTTGCTTTTAGTAGAATATCCAAGATACCTTCATTGGACCTTGCATCAAAATTTCCCAAGTTTCCTTCATCTCTTCTGATATAGCATTTGCTTCCAAACACTTCGAAGTATTTGATAGTAGGAATCCTTCCATACCATTGCTCATAAGGATTCTTTGTGTTGTTTTCTCTTTCTTGCAATATGTTAAGTATATAAACAACAGTATGAATTACTTCTCTCTAGTAGACTTCTGATAAATTTTCTTCTTTCATCATTGTCCTTGCAACTTCTTGAATAGTCCTATTCTTTCTTTCAACCACTCCATTCTACTGAGGAGTCCTAGGGGCAGATAAATTCCTCTTTATTCTATGATTCTCATAAAAGATGTTAAACTCATTGGAGGTGAACTATCCAGCTTTGTCAGACCTCAAGCATTTGGTTTTCATATCCATTTCATTCTCAACCATAACTTTAAATGCTTTAAACTTATCTAGGGCTTCTGATTTTTCTTTGAGAAAGGTAACCTATGTCATTCTAGAATAATCATCAATCAATAGCATGAAATACCTGTCACGTTGAAGACTTCTCACTCTGGTAGGACCACAAAGATCTATATGCACCAATTTCGATAATCTAGTAGAATAATGTTCTTTGACTTTTAAACTTCTTATTTCTTGCTTTCCAAATTGACACTCATTGTAGATAACATTGATAGACTTTGCAATTTTTGGCATATCTCTCATACCTTTAAAACTGAAATTATTCTCACTAGGCTGTCAAAATTGATGTGACACATTATTCTATGCCATAGACAACTCTCATTGATCTAAGTCATGAATCAATAACCATCAACACCTTTGAGTTGATAGATATTTCCATCTACCCTTCTTCCAACAACAATCACATTTCCAGAGCCTTTTCTAATCTCACAACCATCATCCTGAAACATAAGATTGGATCCTTTGCTACACATTTTTCCAACACTCAGTCACATATCTTAGTAGATGTATCATCACCAAATCTAACTATTCCTCCTTCATTTTTCAATTTTAACAAACTTACTTTTATCACCGGTCATATGATTAGAGCATCCACTGTAAATGATCCAGTAGTTCTTTTCATGTCTAGCATGAAAAGTAGACACCAAAGTGCCTCCAATATTAGCACTTTCTTATGGATCCCTTTCCTTCACACATCTCTTAGAGTTAGCAAAATTAGTTTAATCTTTTAAAGTCATGAACAAGCATTCACCATCCTCATCATCTCCATAATTAGATTCATCATCAAATATACTTGCATCTTCTCTAACATAATAAATTTTCTTAATCATCTTACTTTTGTTCTCCCTATTTTTATCATTCAAAGCTCTATTTGGGCATCTTGAAGCATAATGACCTATCTTTCCACAACTGAAACATTCGAAAGGAAACTTACCACTGTACTTTCTAGTACCCTTTTCCATTCTTCTCACAAAGTTAGCTTCCACATCATCAAGATCCTCCTGATTTGATTCCATAGTCTTCTTTGATTTTCCAACCTTAAAAGCACTCTCAGCTTTTGCACTACTTGTACCAAATTCTCTCATCTCAAAAGTAGTTAAAGAACCATACAACTAATCTGTGGTATATTGATTCAAATTTTATAATTTTTCAATAGCAAAAACTTTATGACTATAAGCTTTAGGAAGAGTTATAAGTACCTTCTTTACCACTTCTTCTTCTTTCAGTTCTCCACCAAGACCTTTGATAGCATTGACAACTTCATCCACCTTCTACAAGTAGCTTGTGATGTTTTCATTTTTAGATATTCGCAAGGTCTCAAACACGATCTTCAAATTCTATATCTTAGCTTGTTTGATCTTATCATCTCCTTCATAAATTCTTTCTAACCTTACCCAAAATTCTCTAACAATTTTTAGATTCAAAATTTTCACCAATTTAGAATTAGCAAGACCACTTAGGAGAGCATACCTTTCTTTACCATTTTTTTCATAGCCCTTGATCTCATCATCAGTGCTCGAACCATTTGCAGGAATAGTATATCCTCTCTCAATAGACCTCCATATTTCAAATCCAATAGAAATAAGAAAACCTTCCATCCTTGTCTTCTAGAATACATAATTGACCCATCAAACATAGGAATATCCTTCTTGTGTGCCATCCCAATTCTACATAAAGTGGTTAAGCTTTTCTTCCAAGGAACCTTGCTCTAATACCAATTGTTGAATGCACAAGACAACTAAGAGGAGGGTGAATCAGTTGTACCTTAAAAATTCAAAACCCTCACAAACATTTAGATCCACATTAATCCAGTTAACCCTTAATATGTTATAGTGATTTATCATGAAAGCAAATAACATAAACATAACCAAATCAACACCATACACAAAGAGACACTAGATTTATGTGGAAAAACCAAGATGGAAAAAACCATGGTGAGGATTAGCTCATAATATAAAGTAATATCAACATTGAATATAATAGGGCTCACTGCCCAAAAGAAAGAAAGGCTCACTGCTAGAATAGAAAAGAAGATAGAAAAGAGTGTTACAATGAGAAATCCATCTCAATGCAACAAAAAATCCACTACAACATCACCAACAACTTCACATTATTTCTAAACAATTGTAGAAACCTTTTGCTCACTGCATTCAGTAATCTAACACATGAAATCTCACACTACACTTCTCAAATTCACACCCTACAACTCTATAATTTGCATTACTCACATCATCCCTCAACAACTCAACACTTATTTATACCATCTTCAACCTTGAAAAAATTCTCCAAGGTTAGCTATGTATCTCAACCATGCAAATTCAAATTAGGTCAGTACCAAAACATTCCCATGGTGGAAAGAAATGAAGGTGAACCACAACACACCTTAGCTAGGACCTGAATCCACTCATACACGCCATGCCATGCTACCACAAACATTAAAGCAACTTTGTAATTAGTGTAAACACCCAAGGTCAACCAAACCTGTGTTAACACCATTAACACTTAAGTGCACACTTCCTCAAAAACAAAGACGACTTGTAGACACCACATAACATTTTAACACAATCTAGAATACTCCAAAAACACCCTAAAATCCAATAGATTCCTTCACAACAACTTTAATTTGAATAATGTACACACCTAGTACACTCAAACAACTCTTCCATACACTGCAACTTAAGAAACTGATTTATGAAGCACCAAACCATGAAAAACTTCATTTGAAGAAAGATACACACACTATCAACGCCCTTCCAGATCTGCAAGACCTGAAACCACTATGTAGAGAAATGCAGAGCAAAAACATTTCTCCTAAACACCTCTGTAATACATAATTCACACACTGGTGAACACCCCATCCTCTACACAACGATCCAACACACCAAATTTTGAATACAACACCTCTAAACACCTCTAATCAAAATATCTAAATTTCACAAGCAGATCTTCAACCCAAAAGAAATATGGAGCCAAACCAGAACACTAATTTGCAACACAAAACACCATTACAAGACAATGTTTCCTCTTTTTATTCAATTTTCTCAAAAGCACTTGGAAACCAAGCACCAGAAACATATCATCAACATCTTCAGTACTTCCCTCATCACCACCAAGCCAACATAAACAACTCAATCATATATCCATAAACAAAAGCTTATCAAAGCAACACTAGAGGTTGACACTAGTAGCTTACTAATGATAACATAATGAAACTAATCAAAGCATCATCAGGGACAACACCAACTTGAACTCAACACCAATTGTTCATCCTTGCAACAAACTCCTCATACAATTGACACCAATGACAATGCCAAAGCTTTTCGACATCAATGACAACACCAAATGCACATACTTGAAACAAGGTACACATCACTCTGCCCTTCCTAGATCTTCTTGCAAATCTCTGTTATAGTCTACCAATTATCTAAATCTTGCATTTTTCATATTAGGGCACATAGTCTAATTAGGTTAATCAAGGCAAATAAATCCCAATCCATTTCCAAGGCTAAAAAATATGCAAATCCAAGTATGATTGGCTCACCTTCATGATTGAAAGTCAATCTAATCACCTTGTTGATCTCCATCTCAATGAAACCTTAGAAAAAGGCCACACCCCACCAAAAAATTAACCCTAGGTTTTATACATTTAAACTTAGGGTTCTCTTTTTCTATGTTTCAATATGAACCCCACAACTCCTAGAAATCACCTACAATCAAAACACCTATCACAAATGAGAGATCAAAGCAACTAATCTGTTATGAAACCAAGAGAGAAAAATTGATCCACTCAAGCATACATTATGCTTTTTGTATTGAATTTAATGAATGTGAATCCTTATAAAAAGAAAAAGAAAACCATAAATGAGGTTTTGGTTAGATTGTGACAAGTGTCATCATCTCATCCAATGAGTTAATTTAACCTATATATAACTCAATCTAATAATAAAAAACACTCCTAAATTTAGCTTAAGTAATTAAAGTAATAAGGGACCTTATAATTAATCAATGATTAATTAATTATCAAGTGATGTTCCTAATTACTCTAACACCCCCCCTTAAGATCAACTTAGGGAGAAGATAAAATACCCAATGAAGAATGCAATATGGATGTAGGCATGGGTTCTAGCTACAAGTCCTGATGAGGTACCCATGTACAAAATAAATGGATCTCTCATAACTAGAGAAAAAAAGGAAAACTACATGGGAAAACACTCATGTCTAAAAGTTGTCTTGGTCTTTGGGTTGGTGTTGTTTCTTTAGTTTAGTATCTTTTGAGTAGCATTTTGTTCCTAAAGTTGTAAAGGGTTTCAGGTCCCTTCAAAATCTGTTTTTCCCTTATAATCAAAACACTCATCTCTAAAAGAGAGAAAATAATATATCTGTACTCATGAAAAAAGGATAGAATGAGGACTCAATATGACCCACCAAGGATTGCTTCTATCACACAAGTACAATATATGTCCCTCGATAGGAGAAAAAAAGAGAGGATGTGAATCCCCCCATAAAGAAAGATCTCCTATGCTAATTATGAATGCTTGAAGACAAAACATGATCCATTGTCTACAAACAAAATTTCTCCCCTTAGGAAGAAATAGATCCACTAGTGATGGGAGAAGCCATTTCCAAAAGATGGAAGAATTAAGAATCGAAATCCAAATGATGTGTGTCTTTGAAAAGTACTCAAGTGTCTACATGTTGGAAAGAGACGACGTCAATCCAAAAACTTGTGAATACTAATTTAGAACAAGATGTAAAGACAATGAAGATGATGAGCCAATAATGATGTAGTGGTTGTCAACAAAGAGGAGATGGATGTCCTCAAATTAATCCTCAAAATCTATAATATAGGACTTTCCAAACAAGGATGATATGTCTACAAGATACAAATCCCAAGTACCTATGTTTGGAAGAAGATGACTATCTTGCTGCATTAAACCAATAGGAGCCAAGGATGTGGTGATGCCAAGTTGATCAAGAACAACAAAAGACGGTGATGTAGTCTCGATTTTGAAGAGTGGGAACATGAAGACAAGAATCTGAACCATGAGAACATTCAAGACCTATTATATACTCAAGCTCCTCTAAACTATCATCATCAAAGGATAGGAAATCTACATCTACAAGAGGAATGAGGCAATTTTTAGTAGGATCCTCTGGGTATGGAGATATATGAGGGTCTCCATGGATCTCTCAAAGTTGAGTTTAAAGTATGTAGGGGAAATCAATGTCTGATACAACACACATAGTGTCAAGATCAACATTAAAACAAATCACTCCTACAACATGATCATTGATAATACCCCATGCATATAAACTTCCTGATGTGTCTGGTGTAGGTATGAGTCCATAAAGATAAGGAAGGATATCAAGCCACATAAGATGTGTAAGAATGTTGTTTTTCCAAGAATTATAGTTATCCTTTTTTTAGGATGACCACATAAGGAAGAACAAAAAAACCCATGATACTTCCTCAAATGAAATAATACGAGATTGAAAATCTCAGTGCTTGTAAAGCAGATCAAATGAATTCATAGGTGCCAAAACATCCAAGTAATTGAGATAAATGCGAAATCACAAAAACTGAATAAAATGTACCTAGGGAAAATTATGGAAAAAGTGCATGAATGGATCTAAAGAGCTCTGAAATACCTTTCCAATGCCATTAGAATCACAAAAATTGGAGATTTTGGTGAAAAATTATGAACTCAAAAGTAAAAAATTAAAATCTAACTTTGATTGAGAATAAAATAAACCATCAGTAGAATATGATGATGAGACTTGGACCACTGGAAAGTGCTCAAAACCAAATTTTTGATAATATCTCATTTTCTCGATTTTGACATTGTATGCCCAAGTTATGATTTTTTGAAAAATGGGGTAAATTTAGCCAACCAATAGTCAACATACACAACCCTATAGGTAAAATAGCCATGTTGTGCTATTTTGACAACATATTTTACATGATATTCTCACTATTTGAAAAATCTAATGAATACACACATGGTTTTTTATGATTGTGAACAAAACCCAAAAATCATTTTTCTCAAAATACACCAAGCAAAATATATTGGCTAAAATTTCTTGGATCTCTTAGAATTTGGATAAGAAGTCATAGGTCTAGTGCTTTGATACCATGTTGGAGTTGACAGTGAACCCCAAATCTCCCAAAAATCACCTACAACCAAAATGCCTATCACAAATGAGAGATCAAAGCAATTGATTTGTTATGCAACCAAAAGAGAAAGAATTGATCCACACAAGCATTTGATATGCTTTCTGTATTGAATAATGAATTTTAATCCTTATAAAAGGAAAAAGTAAACCCTAAGTGAGGGTTTGATTATATTGTGACAAGTGTCATCATCTCATGCAATGAGATAACTTGACCTATAAATAACTCAATCTAATAATAAAAAACACTCCTAAGTTTAGCTTAAGTAATTAACGTAATAAGAGACCTTATAATTAATTAATAGTTAATTAATTATCAAGTGATGTTCCTAACTACTCCAATAAGAACTTATGAGGCCAAAGGAGGGAATGTTTGCGATATTACACTTTATATACACTTTACATTTTCATAGGTTGGTTGGGGTTAGTATTGTGAGTCCACCTCAAGTGAAAAATTTAAATGTTACATTATTTTATGATAGCCACTATGAATCCCAACCTAGAAACATGCTTAACTACTTGTGAGTTGAGATATATTAATAAAAAGTATGAGTAAAGTATAAAAAAAGGGAGATAAAAATAGAAAAGTAAATAAAAAGAAAAAGGGAATTAAAAAGAGAAGTATCACAAGCACTCAACTATTTGGGTGATTCAAGTAAATTCTATTGGGGCTATGGATGCCCAATTAGTATTAGAGATTTACTATAAGTGGAGCTAGAGGTAACTCTATCAAGGATATAAACACTTGGTTGGTAATAGAGCAATGCCATGATATCCCTAATTATCTCTACTTAATTACACATTGTGATTTAATAGACCCTTATTAGTTGAATATGTAGCTAAAATCATATAGCTTGGTGTGTGTTTCACTTCATTGTGATTTGGGATTCACTCTTGAAGTAATGAATCATTTACACACACTTGGGATCTTACCATTTTTTGATACCCGCCTTATGGTATTTTATTTCTTTGATGGCTCTATTTTTCTTTTATTTATTTTTTTGAATTAAAATTAGAGATGCTTATTTCTTGAAGAGTTCATATATCTTAAAATACTTAAGAACATTTTCCTACCAGAGCCACCATTTGTACATGCCTATTTGCCTCAGCAAAATGAGAACCCCTTTTTTTTCTCTTCTTCTTTAGTTTCTTTCTTGGTTTGTTTTGGAGCATAATTGTGGGGTTTCCCTTGGCTTATGCCTTATTTTAAGTATTTTTCCTTTTTTGGACTTTCAAAATTTGTCATCTTGATTTGATAGTAAAGGAATATCTGAATCTTTGATATTTCTTGTAGACCAAAGTTATTGGGAGGTTGATGCATCACCTTCATCAAGCTTTTAGATTTTATCATCTTGGAATGAATGTTACAAAATCTTTGAAACCCTAATGCTTAGCATAGGATATGATGTCATCCTAACTACCCTTAGCTCTAAATTAATGGAAATTTTCTTGCGAATGCACTTTATGTTTTGTTCTAATTTGGCTTATTCTTATTCACCTTCTTTATTGTGACATATGTTGTGTTTTCCTAACTGGAGGGCATTTTTTCTTATGCCATCCTCATATTTAGCACCTTTTTTTTATTTATAATTTTCATATTTTCTTATGGTCCTTTATGCCTTGCTATGTTTCTCCACACACCTTACCACCTTTTGTTTATTTCCTTGACACTTTGCTTTTTCCATAAGATGTTCTTACTTATCTTGTTCTTACCATTCATACATATCATGCTTCATGTTTATTATTTCATGTTTACTATTGAACCATGTCTATAATTTCACCCTTCTGTTAGTATACTATATATTCTCTATATTTCTTTCATCTTATAAGTATACATTTGAGATATTTATCATAAACTCAATTTAGAAATCCCATTGATGTTCTTATTATACTTATATTATATTTTAGGACAATCTTTGTCTTATAATTAGCTTACCCACATTGAGGGAAATTTATTTTACATGTAATTTCATGCTTTATCATACTCATTTATATTCACATGCCTATATTTTGACTTGATGAAATTCTTATGATGCTTATATGATCTATATTTACCTTTTATGGCCATCCCTAATTTATGATTTGACTATACCGGGGTTTAGCTTTTAAACATTCCTTGATGATTTTCACCAACTTATAATATGGTTACATATTTACATGATATATGTGCTTACATGCATATACAATTTGATTACTAAATACTACTTCATCATGCACCATGTCCCCCTTCCATCAATTACTTACTTTCATTGGATTCAACCAATTGAAGGGAAAATATTTTATCACTAACACTTTTGATGTGTTCAAGATATTAGATACTAATTTGTGGTTCACATAATTTTATCTAGATATAGATTTGACACATTACATGTTTGCCTCAAGTAGAGATCTATTAGGACATTGCATGGAGAATTTTTACAATACCACATTAAGTGGAGCCTCATCACATGACCATATTGAATGTGCCCTATCACATTGATATATCAAGTGAACTATTATCTTATCACTATCTATATATAATAAAATATCTAGCCCTTCTCTATCTACTTTTAATTTTTTGTTAGCATTTGAATTAAGTTGATGTTCATACCTATTTTAGTTTTGTGAAAAAATATATTTATTGTATAAATTTTATTATTTTAGAGGTGATGCAAGGAAATTCAAAGGCCATAACATATCGTGTTCAACTCTTTGAGATGCTCCTCCGCATAAAATTTCAGCTCAATCAAACTCCTAGGTCAAAATTTATGGCCTTCAAAAGTCCTTGCATCAAGGAGTGTACATGAATCTAAGAACAATTTGATACTTTGCATAGATCCTATACCATTTTTATGAGTGTCTCTATATTTAATTTTTATATTGGTTGAGAATGTCCATATACTTTGAAATGTGTGCTCATATTATATTCACATGCCCACCTTGGTGAATTCCCTACATGTGTAACCACATATTAATGAATGGTACATTCTTACAGTGCTAGGTTTGGCTCATGCCCTAATCCTTATCCATCTCATTTTCTCCCCAGTTACTCCCATATATTTTCCATTCATCCTTCATTTATAACACTCATTTGCACTTACCCCTATACGTTCACTCTCTACATTAAGATTATCATTTCACTACCTAGGTTCATTTTTGTGCCACATAGGATCTTGTAACATCAAAAATTGCATACCCTTAAAATTTCATGCTATGTTTCATGCTTACTTTCGTGTTTATTCTCTTAACATCTATCTTAGCTCATTTTAGCCTCTATATTAACCTTTCTCCTTCTCAAGGTGTTTAGTTCTTATTTCCTATGTTTTCTTTAAATGTTAATTTTTATGTTACCTTTGCGTTCATTTGTGTCTTGCTAGTGTCTCATCATTTTTCAGCCAAAATTGTCTAGACATTAGTGAGATGCACTAACATCCCATGATAGTTTCTTATTTGATGGCCATTTCTAAGCATTTTTCTACTTGTCACTTACTTAGATCAATGGAATTTGCTCAAGATGAATCCAAATGGCTCATCAAACCCTTCCTCTTATCTCCTCTCCCAAGTTTTGAATTGAATTTTCTTTTACACTCTCTTGATTCTCTTCTTACAACTTTGGCACTTCACAACTTCCCATAGCTCTTGTTTGGCTTTAATTCCTCCATGTGAGTAAACCTATGTTAAGCTTTAATTCCTCCATGTGAGCACATCAACCTTCTACATCATTTTCCTTGTGGTTTTCCCTCCTTGGCTTCTTTAAACCCTCATAGGTGATATTATTCTTAATTTATTTGTTTTTATTGTAGCTTCCTTTCTTGTTGTGCCCTTGAGCACCTTGGGATTCTCAAGTCCTTTTTTCTCTTCGTTCTAGTTTACATAATTTAAATATTTTCACTCTTCTTATTTTCTAGATGCGCTTAGAGTAAGAACACACACTATTTTTTTTTATCTATCTATCTATTGGTTTCTATGGAGGTAGAAATGGTAAAGTAGGATTTGACTTGAAGGAAAACCCCCAAATAGCACCCTTTTTTTTTCTTTACAATTGCAAATTTATTTGGGCAAATATATCTAACTACTTGGTAGCTTGGTGGTATCTTTATGGGCAAATGAAATTTCCAACTTCTCATCCATATGGGATGACAACATGTTGTGCTAGTGTTTGGTCTAGTAGCATCTAGATTTTATATTAAATTTATTTTTCTATTTTTCATTATTCTAAAATCAAAATTTGTAAATTTACATTCTAGAGTTCTATAAAATATATTCTATTAATTTCTCTTATTTTGAATTTGTTAGAATTTACATTCTCTATGTTCTAAAGAAGTTCTAGATTTCTAGTTTTACTTTGTTAAATTAAAATGAAAATACATTTCATTTAAAACTAGTTAATATAATGTAGAAGTAGAGAAAAATCATTTAGCTAATATATATAAGCTAAATTGATATTTTCCCTTTCATAGATCCATCTTACAGTGTGTGAGAATGAACCTCAAATTAAAAAAATTAAATTCAAATTCCAAAATTCTCTCTCCTTGACTAGCTATTATGAGCTCACTTGGAACATGTTTTATGTGACATATTGTTATGTCTTAGTCTATGAAGACATTAAATGTGCCATTAATTCATATGCTAACAAATTAAAATCATTAGTGCATAGTTCAATTTTTAAATCCACATCATTGCGTGTAGGCCACCCATCCACATGCGTGTGATCTCTTTAATATCATTCGTTGTTAACTTACTCAATAAAGGGGTTGAACTAGGATACCATGTTCCCTATTGACTTGACAATCTCTTAGAGGTGTTTTGTCAATACCGCCTTGACCACATTTTACCAATGAAGAGGTGAAGACAAACTAGTTTTCTAACATGGGTCATCCCACAATAATGGGTTACACTTTTTGGCCAAACTTGACATTGAAATCAACATTTTCGGAGAAAACTTCACTTCGACACTTATAGTAGGTAAACTATTAGGAATTTGAAAATGATGTAAACTAGTGATTTGTGAGATTTTGTCTGTAGATTTTAAATATATATTTTTTAAAAATTAGAATTAAATTGTTTTTTTTTTAGTCTCCTTTGATAACTAGTTTTTAATAGTAAACAACATTTTTTAAAAGTGATGTGTACTTCGACACGCATAACTTTTTTTCTACAAAGGATAAAATTTTGATTCTTTTTAATTTAGGTTGCTAACACTGGTATCTATTGGTTTCATTTTGTTTCATAACATTTTGTTGAATATTTTTTTTTTTAATTAAGTTTTGAAGTCAAAACATTTACAATTTAGACATAGGTGCACTTCGGCACGCATAACTTTTTTGGTATGTATTGAAATTCAATTTTTTTTTTTTGTTAGAACGAGGACATCAATACCTAGAGGATATATATTTTTCAATTTTTTTCCTCAAATTTACTATTTTTCCACAATGATTTTTCATCGAACTTGAGGTTCGGTGAAAAACCTATGTACAGTAAAACTAAAAAATAAAATATAAAATAAAAACAAAATATATTAAATTTATAGTTGTTGGAAAGCACATTTCGATCACTACAATCATCCAACTTGGTTTATCAATTTGACTCCATTTGCACCTCCTTCCGAAGCTTCGTAAAAAAAATGCATAAATTTTGAAATGGTGGAGGGGAAGGTGAAAAAAGGGGGTTCATTAGAACCCCCCTTCTAATGAAGGGGGTTCATTCGAACCCCCCTTATATGGTGCAAAAGAGGGTTCATTAGAAGGGAGGGTGGTTCATTAGAAGGGGAGGGTTCATTAGAAGGGGGGTGGTTCATTCGAACCCCCTTCATTAGAAGGGGTAAACCATTTTAAATTTTTTATGAGAATTTCTAATTTTTCTTCGTTCGAAAAATTGTAACCCACTATTGTGGGTTTACCCACATGTCATTTTGTTAGATCATTTTTATACAAAATAGTTTAGATTTATGTATTATATCAAGGTTGCATCAATTGGGATTAAACTCATGATGCTCAAAAGTGAACTATAATTTTTTTGGGTTTGCACAAAGTCTCATACATTTAACATATCGGGAGCATAAATTTTTGAAAAATGAAAAAATAATTATATACATCATCCACACCATATCTACAACATCAATCCTAGTACAAAGTAACCTAATTCCCCTCATTTGATCATACACTTATTTATCAAACTTAACTAAGTCTAAGGTTGATTGTACTTAATTAATTACATTAGATTTATTAGCTTAGATTACTTTATGTAATATAATTATTTTCATTATACTATTCAATAATTCTAATGGTAAAATTGTATATGCTTGATAAAAATACATGTGCTAAAATAAAATAGCTTTTAAGTAAATACAATAAAATAACTCTCAAGTAAAAGTTACAATCTTCAATAATTTTAAAGGTAAAGTTGTGTGTACTTGACAAAAGGCCTTGAGCTAAAATAAAATAGCTTTCAAGTCAATAATATTGCATAACTTTTAAAGTAAAAGTTAAAATTTATATGTCGTAGTACTAAAAGAATTTTGAGTCAAAATAAAATATTTCTTCAATAAGTACAATTTTTTTATGTTTTGTTTTATCTATCTATTTACTCATGTGTTCATGTGTGTATGCAATAGTTTAAATATTTTTAATATTTACATAGAAAAATAAAATTTTTGAAGTAAAAATTAAAGTAAATTAATATTTATCAATAAACCTAAGTTCACGTCACATGGGGGGAAGGCAAAGTACTCTACTTGCTTCCCGTGGTAGTACAAAAACATTATCCAATGATAAAAAATGTAGATGGCAAGGTGGTAGGATGAATCACACATGGTTTATTGAGTCCCAATGGCCTCCTTTGCAATAAATACAATTTTTCGAACTTAGTAGAGGGAGGAACTTCAACTAAATACTTCATATCTTCATCCTCATATAACAAATATACTTATCTATTTCCACATCAAGAGAAAGGTTAATCTTGAGTGTACATTGACAATCTCTTCTAAGCCTTTGTGCATACAATCTTATCATTCGTTTAGAATGTGGAAATGCTAGAGGTAATGGTTAAAGAAAACTTCGTCCTAATGCTTTGCACTCTCTGTGCCATTATGGAGTGTTAGGTATCTATTGCATTCAATAACAAGGTGATGTAGCTCAATTATTAGATTAAATTGAAGATATTCCTTCTTAATATTTGCTTTAGATCTGAAAACAATTTAATCAAAACCTTCATTATCCTTACATAAGATACCCATCAATCTATTTAACCAATTCTCAAATTCTTAAAATCCAAATACATAAACCTAAAATTATCATTTAAAATTTACTATTTTATATTAAATTGTCCAAAAATAATTTAATAAATGTTAGAATCCTCCGTTAATAATAATAAAAACCCCTGTCACCTAAATGTACACATGTAGTCTCAGATACAAGCGTACCGCCGCCCACTTGTATTAAAAAGGAAAAAAACAAAAAAAAAAAAGCAAGAAAAGCCATCAAACAATTTGTCCAGTCCAAGTCCAATGATGTGAGAGGGTAGATCTTACAACTCTCAAAAATGTACCTACGTACACCCAAAGCTCATTTTGGCCCACTGTCCACCTCATTACTCATCAAAACCGACTCTAAAAAAAACAGACTGTAAAATATTTATATTGTACTGTACCTATTACGTCTAATTGGTAGTACAGCAACTTGAATCCTTCTCCTAAGTGAAATGATGTGCAATTGAACAGAGACACGTGCTTAGTTAGGAGCATAACAATGAAAAGAGGATGAATGATTCACCTAATTATGTTTCGATTCCTTCCTTTCATTTGGTAGAGCCCAGTGCTGGCCTTAGATCCCTCTTCTCACTTATACCTAGCTACAATGGCACTTTCACATTTTTTTGAGATTAACACCACTATTTACACCATTTTTCTGGTTTTTTTTTCCTAATAGGGAAAGCGACCAATGACCTTATGTATGCACACTGTGCACAGGATTTAAATGTCATGGATGGAAGTTTGTTCAGTGCTCATATTCTTCAAAGCTGAATTGATTGAATGATATCATCTTATCAACTTTAGGGTGACCGTCCAAAAGCGTATGGATGCCTAAGGACAAACTAAATTCAACTACTCTTGATGTAATGGGGAGAGCTGGTCCCATTTTCTTGTTTAAAATGAAGAGATACCATATGTCTTGTGATATCATAGTAGTTATGTCGAATCATACTTTTGAGCCAAGGATATCTGTAACCGCCATGGAGGATTTTTTTGTTCCTTTCTGTGATGCCAGGAGTGCATCACCCAGCATATATGCAGGTTAATTATTACTGTAATATGGCCTTCAGTTTTGGTGCACATCGCAGTCGGAGTGATTAGCAATGCTTTCAGAGTCTAATATTTGTTGATCTTTTTTTTTGGTTTTTTTTTATCAGATTAAGTAAATGATCTTTGGAACCAAGATACGAATGAAGGTACCATAAAAATATGATAGTGCATTGATGAAGGTCATCCAATGTCTTGTCACAGCCTAGCCGTGCTTCGAGGGGATCAGCCTTGGTAGGTGGTTAGTTTAAGGCACGAGATAAATAATTAATTACCAAAGGAGTCTCCAATGCCTCTGGAATAAAAGTAGGATTCTTATGAACAGAAGCTTACGGGTTTTTATATGTGTGCGACTTTTCTTTTGATAAAGCTTCCATGTAAGCTTAGTTTTTATTATTATTTTATTTACTTCCGATGAATTGTGAAGGTGATACCGCTTATGATGGGGCCAGCTTTAAAGGTACAAAGAGTATGATGTGGGGTACAATCTCACGCTTCTATTCAAGAGCGTGAGTGAGGACCATGGAAGGTAAGGTGGCTGGCTTGGAAACATTATTGGTGGTTTGAATCCTTTCAGGAAGTATATAAATCACTTGGGATTGTGACAACTTTTACTAAATTTGCTAGTTATTATAATGAAAATGTCCCTCTCAGCGATGACAGGAATACAGGTTCATTCACTTGACAAATCAAAGCCCAATTTTAAGAATAATTGACCTATTTGAATTCTAACCCCTATAAATGGGGTGCCTCCAATTTATGTTTCTGACTCTGGGCATGCAATTGTTGTGCGCAGAACTTCAGAGATTGGTGGGAGTACCATTCAGTAGTGTAAAACAAAATGGCAACAGGCTAGAAAGAACTGCGCATATCCATTCGAATCGGATTTTGATATTTTTTCACCTGATATGTAGGACTGATGGTAAGTCCAGGTTGGCAATGTAGGATGAATATGTGTCTATACATAGCAGCTGTCAACAGACCAAAGTTCATAGAATTGAATGCTTCTGTGATGTGGGTTAGGTTTCCTTAACGCTCGAATTCAGTTGAACTTTAGGTTTTTGTATTCGCAGGTCTGCCAAGTACTCTTTTGATTTAGTGTACTCTTGGTATTTTTCTATCAATACATTGTTGTGAAGTTTACATTGATTCATTTAGTTGTTGTAATTGCAGTTCTTTGTTTTCTAAATTCGCGCCGAAGAACATCGAATCCAGGCAGGTTCGAGGAGGGACATAGAAGCTCATTTTCTTTGGTGGGTGTTTGTGTTTTGCATTTCTCCTGATAAACGCCAATCCTTATTTTGCATTTTTTAATTAAAAAAAGAAAAAACTGGTCGGGAAAAAACATTTTGCCCATGCTAGCTCAGCTGTAAGGACCAAGTGTAAAATAATTAGACGGGCACATTTTCTGTTGTGGGTGTTTGCGTTTTACTTTTTAAACTGATACCCATAAGTCCTTACTCGGCATATTTGATTTTTCAAACAGGCTGTGGAAAGCATCCTATCCATCCTTGTTCAGCTATAAGAACTGAATGTAGGAGCATCAGGTGGGCTTGTGGTTTCCATCTTTGCTGAGTTGCGTCGTTTCTTCTATTGCAACCCTGTGAATCCCTTATGGTGAACACTGTGCGTTGTACTGACACACAGACATTGTCGGTACTGGCACACCTTGGCACGAGTTCTTTTACATAGGACTCCTGTCATCTGGCTACTTGTGTCCTCTAGTCCACCCTTTCTACTTCCAGCAGCAGTATCTACCCTTCTTGCTGGTCAAGTAGCATTAATAAACCTCGTCTAGTCCAGAGTATTGGCTGGTAGAGACCCCATTATTTACTACTTTGTGTTCGTATCTTACATTTCTGTTGATATCACCGAATCCCCACTCTCCAACTCCCTCAATCCGTTATGGAATCGAGAAGCTCAAAACCAAATAGAAGAGGAGGAGGAGGAAGGCACAGTTCCAATTCCAATTCTAGGCAATCTTTCCATCCTCATAATCAGCAACCTAACTGGAGAGAAAGGAATAATACAAGTAGTTATGAAGACAATAGAACTCATTCTAACAACATTAATTCCAACTCCAGAGGATTTATGCTCTCAAATACCGCAACAGAGTATTACTCATACCAACACCACTACAACCAGCAGCAACTGTTGCATTATGCTCACCCCCAGGATTTTTACTACTATCCATCCTATGCCCCCCTTCAAGTTCTTCCACCCCCGGTCGCAGCAACCCATTTCTACAACAGCAGCAGTACTGTGCAAACAGCAGCTCCTGTAACGTCGGTTTATAGACCAGCTTCCAGTCAGCCGCAAAACACTATGACTCAGAGCAGTAAGAGTCTTGGGAAAGTGTTCAACTCTGAAGGTCAGAACGCAAGAGCAGCTGCAGAAGGTATGATCCTACACTTATTATACTTTTTGCTACTTTATATTTTCTACTACTTTGCAGGAGTGTAGTCCAGTCCTTATTTCTTTACTAAATTATTTGGTTAGATGTTTCCAGTTTGGGCACTTCTGTTCATCCATTTATTCAATCACAGTGCAATGACTATTTATTTTCATGCTAGTGGTTTGTCATTTTTCTTCCCCATTTCTTTGTTTAATGGCATGTCTATTTCGTTGGGTTTTCCTTTGCTTTGCTTTAGGGAATTTGGTTCATTCATGCATAAGAAGAAAAGACAGTGCCCACTTCCTTATTTGGTCAATTTTTTGGCCATTTTACTGTTTTAGGCATAGTTAGTGGTTTGCCCATTTGGTTGGGATGTATGTTACTGCTTTTTTTTTTCTTGGCATACTGAATAAGCTGAAGAGTCATCTAGAAGATGAACCGAACAGCCATTTTCATATTGATAAATATGTACATTTTGATTGAATGGAATAAACCTTTCATTGAATATTTATCTGGTTGTCTAATTCTCATCCATTTCATTTGTTAATCTTTTCTGCATTTCATTCTCGGGCCTGATGTGATTGTGATGATCTTTTTATTTTTTCTTGCTTTGTATTTGTAGTTTCAGAATCTCTTGTTTCCTTAATGGAGAACGTGGAGGTAACCCTGGAACCCAGTACTTCTTCATTGAATAACTCTCCAGTGGATGGTCCTACCTTCCCCAAACGTCTACCAAGTGAAGTAGACAAGAATTTGCTTGGAATTCCTTTGCCTCTTGTGGCAATAAGAAGACCTGATCAGGGAGGTAAAGAAGGGCCCCCAATTTGTCTTCTTGCCAATCATTTCCTTGTGGAGTTTGAGCCTTCACAGCAGATCTTCCACTATGATATGGAGATATCCCCCCCACCATCCAAGGAGGTAGCCAGGCATCTGAAGCGTAAATTAGTTGCAGAAAATGCTGCTCTTCTATCTAATGCTCTGCCTGCTTTTGATGGTCGAAAGAACTTGTACAGTGCTGTTGAATTTCAGAAGGAGAAGATGGAGTTCTTTGTATCTTTGCCTATGAGAACTGCCAGAGGCATTTCGACTTGTGACTCCAACATCCATCTATCATTAGGTTCGGGTTGTGAAGATAGAGGCAGCAGCAATCGTGAGAAATTGTTTAAGGTGTCCATCAAGATTGCGTCAAAGCTCAATGGGAAGGAATTGAATGAGTTTTTGAAGAACAAAGAGGATCATACTGCACTTCCTCAGGACTTTATACAAGCATTGGATGTTGTTCTTAGGGAGAACCCAACAGAGAAATGCTTTCCTGTAAGCAGATCCCTGTATTCTAGCTCCATGGGAAGTGAAGTGATAGGTGGAGGAGCAGTTGGACTGCGAGGTTTTTTCCAAAGTCTTAGAGCTACCCAGCAAGGGTTGGCCTTGAATGTAGACTTCTCTGTGACTGCATTTCATGAAAGCATTGGTATAATTCCATACCTGCAGAAGAGATGTGAATTCCTGCATGATCTTCCGTTGAGAAAGTCAAGGATGTTGTCTCCAGAAGAAAAAATTGAAGTAGAAAAAGCTTTGAAGAATATGAGGGTCTTTGTTTGCCATAGAGCCACTGATCAGAGGTACAAGGTCCATAGCTTGACTGAGGGAGTCACAGATGTTCTCCAATTCAAAGAACGTGATGGAAAGGTTATCCGAGTTGTGGACTATTTCAAGGAGCATTATAATCATGAAATTGAATACATAAACTTGCCCTGCTTGCAAATAAGCAGAAGCAAACCTTGTTACCTCCCAATGGAGCTCTGTATAATTTGTGAAGGTCAAAAGTTTCTTGGAAAGCTCTCAGATGATCAAACTGCCAAAATTCTGAGAATGGGCTGCCAAAAGCCCCGTGAAAGAAAAGCCATAATCAAGGGAGTCCTTGGAGGGGCAGTTGGACCTAGAAGGTACCTTCCTTGCATAAAAAAATCTTAGTAGTCATTGCTTTCCACTTGTATTTTAGTTATATCTGAATGTGGTTTTGTTACACTTTGCAGTGGGAACTATGCCAGAGAATTCAAGATTTTTATATCTCAGGAAATGACCCAATTAAATGGGAGAATTCTTCACCCGCCAAAGCTTAGACTTGGGGATGGGGGCCATATTAGAGATCTTACTCCAGTTCGGCAGGATAGACAGTGGAATTTGCTTGAAAGCCATGTTGTTGAAGGCAGAGATATAAAAAGATGGGGACTGATAAGCTTTGGAGGGAATGCTGAACAGCGGAGAAATGTGGGTAAGTTCATCTCAGAATTGGCTCAAAGGTGTAACCAACTAGGAATATCCCTAAGTAGATCTACTGTTGTGAGTCCTCACTTTGAACTAATGCAGACACTAGACAATGTAAAGCTTCTTGAAACAAAGCTGACAAAAATATATGAGAGTGCATCAAGCAAGCTGGATCTATTAGTGTGTGTCATGGAAAGAAAACATAGAGGATATGCAGATTTAAAGCGGATCTGTGAAACTAGTATAGGTGTTGTTACCCAATGTTGTCTCTATTCACACTTAAACAAACTCTCTTCACAATACCTTGCAAATCTAGCCTTGAAGATAAATGCCAAGGTTGGTGGTAGCACCGTGGCTCTCTACAATCCACTGCCAAAGCAGCTGCCTCGATTATTCAGCAAGCCTGCCATATTTTTTGGTGCAGATGTCACCCATCCACACCCTCTAGATGATAAGAGCCCTTCTATTGCAGCTGTTGTAGCTAGCATGAATTGGCCAGCTGCAAATAAATATGTAGCTCGAATGAGATCACAAGGACACAGGAAAGAAATTATTGAGGGTTTAAAAGAAATGGTGGGAGAGTTATTGGAAGATTACAGAGAAGAAGTGAAGCAACTTCCAGCAAGGATTGTGTTCTTCCGAGATGGGGTGAGTGAAGGACAGTTTTACAAAGTACTGGATGATGAGTTAAGAGCATTGAAGGCTGCTTGTCAAGGATTTGAAAATTACAATCCCACTATTACATTTGCTGTGGTACAGAAGCGGCATCATACAAGGTTGTTCCCAAGTGATGGGCAAGTCACTGCACCAGGTAATTCTTTTTCTGGTGCACGGGTCCATCGTCCAGTCAATCGAAATACTCTACATGGAGGGAAGCAGTTTTCTTCATCTTCTGATGCCTTCGAAAATATTCCTCCAGGCACTGTAGTAGATACTCTTATCACGCATCCCAGAGAATTTGACTTCTACTTATGCAGCCATTCTGGTATTAAGGGCACAAGCAGGCCAACTCATTACCATGTTTTATGGGATGAAAATCATTTTCTGTCTGATGAGCTGCAGAAACTTATTAATAATCTTTGCTATACATTTGTCAGGTGCACAAAACCAGTCTCTTTGGTGCCTCCTGCATACTATGCTCATCTTGCCGCATATCGAGCTCGTCTATATTTGGATAAGTCCTCGGGTATATCTGATACATCTTGTAGTAGATCCACTTATTCTTCTGATTCATCTAATAGAAGTGTGCATTCCAGACCTTGCCCTCCAATAGAACCTCCACCTCTTCCAAAACTCAATGAAAATGTGAAGAATTTAATGTTCTACTGCTGAAAAACCTGAGATTTTTATGAAGATAATATGAAGATCTTAGAAGAGAGCATTTGTAAATCAGGTCTGATTTTCCTAAGCAAGATGATATTTCAACAATTTTGTAGGCTTTTTGGTGTAGTTTGCTGATATTTCTCAATTTGATATCAACATTTTGAAGGTCCTGGATATGCAATAAAAGGAGCATAAATATACAAAAGAGATGTCTAACCATTTGAGATAGATTGAGAAAATATATCACTGGCATGTAGGGAATTTTGATTTCAGTAACTTCGAAGGCCAATTGCTACTGAAATTCTTATGCTGCTGAACACTTGTCAAGCAGATCTCGTACAAGTTTTGTATCAAGTTCGTCAAATATGAAACAATATACCGGATTAAATGATGCGACTTTTTATCGTTAATGCTTATCCAGTCTGCTCTGATTTATCTGTTTTCTTGTTTTGAAAATCAAAGAGCTAGATTTGTTTTGAAAAGATTATGCATGAACATACATGTTAAAATATGGTGTTAAGATGAGCCAACATAATCTTGGACTTGCTGAGCAATTGATTGCAGAAAGCCATACAGAAACCTGCTTGGTCCCTACAGTGCTGCATCCATGTCCCCAAGAGTACAGATGAGTTTTATGAACAATAACTATTCAACATAAAAAAAGCGTAGTTACCAATATATATACAAGAGATGGGGACTGGGACTGGTACACCATTTTCAGAAAAAAGTTGGAGATAGGTACTCGGAGATGACAGAAATTATATATAATTTGGATTTTTTTTATCATACATGGATATACAAACTTTAAAGAATGTAACATACTAAAATGCTTAAAAATAAAATCCTAATACTTAAAGTATTGAAATAGATGTCAATGAAAGGAAAGATTAATTATATCTGATAATATTCATCACCATATATATTTTTTGAAGATTATAATAGCCTAGAGTTAGCAGATAGGTTAGAAAGGGAATGCTATTAGTTATAAAACATGGCATGGGGGTCCTTGGAGATGATGACTAATTTTCAATTAATTGATAAAACTTCAACTTATGTACACTTCTTAAGCCTTATTGTTCTTTCTCTTTGTACTCTTACGTCTTTGGTTTTGCTAAGGAAATTTTCCACTGCCAAAAAAACTTAATAAATTTTTATGTTAAAAAAATGGAAATCACACCCTATTAGTGTTTTTGTCAAGTTCTTTTAGCATTTGTCAACAATGTATCAGCACTTTGAGAAAATCCAATGTAATTTATGTTAAATATCTAAGAAACCTCAATAGGAAGTTTCCCCATTTTCAAGGGATGCTTGTAGAGACAAAATAGACATCTAAGTCTCCCAATGTCTAGAGAAATCTCCATAAGAGTCTCCGGACAGGGACATGTTTATGGGTACCAAGGGTTTAGGATGTTAAAAAAGACAAACATACTTTGACAAGTGAACAAATCAGCCACTTACTACCAAATTCTATTAATCAAGAGCTCCTTAGGAGACAACTAGGCTGCTTCCTTGGCGTTTGCTGCAACAAACTTGTTCTTGTGCTTGATGTGGGCAAACCAAACCTCAATACCAATATCCAGTCAGCAAAATGACAAATAGAATAATCCTCTATGCTTGTATGCAAGCTTGCATAATTTCACTTGAAGTTTTTAGTTACCAATTTTGGATAATTGAGCCTCCCCACTTTAGTTTTCTTAGGAATTTTCATGTCTTTAAGTGGAACCTCAGCTTCATTCCATTGTTTGTAATTTATCCCCATCCTTCATAAATAGCAAAAAGTTGGAGCCTTGCCTCATCCATATTAGTGAAAAACCTCCAAATTGAAAAAACTACGTTTTTTTGTTCTTTTCAATTGTATGCATTTAATGCTTGTGTTATTTTGGAGAGAATGAATGAACATTGGCCCACTCTCTCTTAAACCTTAATTAATTTAAGCATAAGATTCTATATTATGTTCATTCTACATGGTTTCAAATGTTTGCTTGAAAATAATCATATGATGTCATTTTTCTTTGTCAATTTTGTTTGCTTGAGTTTACACATTTTTATGGAAAATCTGGTATTTTGCTTTTTACAAACATTGCCACTGTGGCTTCTTCACAAACACCCACAAGTAAGAGTTTACCTTTTTAGCTTTTCAAATCTTAACCGCATGAAATTCACTTGTATTAACATCTGCTTCCATATTTTGGGCCTTAGGAATCTTAAGTTGAACTCTAAAGTTTCCAATATGAGAGTAGATGAATCTTTAGTATTAGAGGGGGATTGGTTTAGGTGATAGGGGGATTATGGACCCAAATTTGGGGATAATGATGGAAAATAATATGATGTAATATACTATGTCTTGAGGACCTACACCTTGGGAAATTCTAGTTGTCCTCATATTGGAGACATTTTTGGGATGTCTAGGAAACATCCCTATTACTGTCCCCTATAACACTTTTTTGCAAAACATTTTGGAAACTTAAAGGAAATGGTAGGGGACCTTGGGAAATTCTAGTTGTCCTTATATTGGGGACACAGATGTAGGAGCATCCAAAGATGTAAGAGCAATCTTGCATTACCCAAAAAAAATGATTTGTTTAATTTTCTTTTTGGTTTTGCAACTACCCATAAAACTCATTTTCTCTATAAAGTCCTGTAAAATGGTCTAGAACATCAAAAGCTTCCAAAAGGGTTAAAAATTGTAGGGCCTTTGTTTTTAGAAAGTCTGCATTTATGCATGTATGGACTTGAAAATTTACCCAAAGCTCCATAATTGCAAAATGAACATTATGGGTGAATTTCAAGCCAAAGTTAGTTTTGGATTTGAAGTTATTAAGGAATTAGGTTTTATAGAATAATAAAAAAAATTTCAAATTGAATTTTGAGGTTTTAAACAATGGAATGAGGCCTCAAAATTTGTGGAAATTGAATGAATTGCATTTCAAGGGCATAGAGCACTCCAAGCACTACAATTTTAAAAAGAAAGCTCAATCAAGTGCCGAGATCAGAAGTTATGACTCTTAGAAGTTGAGCTATTTTTGATGATGAGAGTTACACTTTCCAAAACATGCAAGGAGGCACCTAAGTGCATTTATGGCATTTCCAAAGCAGGGGAAGATGGTGGAGAGAGGTAGATTGTGAGCAAGGATGAAAACAAAAAGATAGTATTAGATTTGAAGCACCTGAAGAGGCATAAGGCTCCAAAAAAGAGAGAATTGAAGCTGTAAAGTGTTGTAGTTTGTTAAGGATTTAATCCTCTATTTTTCAAATTTCTTGTATGTAATAAGAAATTATTTGAATCCATGAAATTCATATATACTTGAATGTGTTAAATCTTTGTTGTAAGTGAGCTCTATGAGCTAACCCTCATCAAACATTTTGAGGATGGCTAGGAAACATTCCCTTGTGTTGTCCCCTATAATGTATTTTCGTGAAACATTTTGGAAACTTCAAGGAAATGATAGTGGGGGACCCCTAGATGTACCTTGACTATTCGTACATGACCCAACCAAGGAAAAGTCATAAATATTAAAAAAACACAAAAAATTAGTTTGCTTGAGAATTCAATGCAAGTTCCTCAATTTGTGGATAGAATTTTGGCATTTATAACAATCCTCTTAATCTTTTTTTGGAAATTTAATCTTGCCTACCTGCATTTACACTTTGATTGTACTTTCTTTCATCTCAATGTTTTGATAAGTATTCTCTTATTAATTGTAAATCTTCTCTCTTCCTAGAAGGACATTGCATTTATGTATAATTCATATCTGCATTCCTTTAGCTTGTTGAAGAAGCCAAATTGTCTTCAGAATTTGTAATATTTTAATATTTGTTTTAGGAATTCTCTAGAAAGTGACAAAGTGAAGAACTCTATATATGCAGTAGTCTCATTTTTGTAGAAGTTAGAATAGAGAGCATTGTTATCTTGAAGCATTTTCATCAATAAAATTCTTGCTTTGAGTTTATATTTTCTAGTGTGTGTGCTATTTATTATCTTCATACAACAATATATCAATTTCTGTTTTTTGTTGCACACACCCTTGATGATCTCTATTTATTCTACCAAATTGGTATCAAAGCTAGGAGTGAAGCTTTTTAGTTTAGTTTTGTCATGATGGGCATGAGCAGCAGCCTTACCTAGTATCAAATCCCTATTTTTAATGGAAAAAAATATAATTTTTGGAGTATTAAGATGAAGGTCCTCTTTTGCTCCCAAGGTGTGTGGGATTTGATTGAAAACAAGTTTCTTGAACAAGTTGACTAGGCATATAATGCATTGACATAGGCAGAGATAGATTTTTGAGGCAAAAAAAATAACAAAGGTTTTGGATCCTCATTCAACAGACCATGGATGAATCAATCTTCTCTAGAGTTGTAGCAACAACCATATCTAAGCAAGCATGGGAGAGCTTACAAACAACATACCAAGTTACAAGTAAGGTTTAAATAGCTAAGTTGCAAATGCTTGGGAGAGATTTCAAAAATTTACATACGAAAGATTCACATTCAATAGATTTATTTTTTACCCATGCATTGGATTCTATAGCTATAGTAAATCGAGTAAAGTTTCATGGTGAGACACTAGAGGATCAAAGAATTGTAGGAAAAATCTAGAAGTCTACTTGTTGGGTTTGATTCCATTGTAGTTGGAATAGAAGAGTCAAAAGACTTAACACAATTATCTATTGATTAGTTGATTTTGGATCTCTACAAACACATGAGCAAAGGCTGAACAGAATAATTAGTTTTCCCTTAAACATACCTTTGAATCAAAATCTTTAGTCAATAGTAGTAGAGGAAGAGGAAGATTGAATTTCAATAGAGCCAGAGAAAGTGATTAGCCAAGAGGAAGAAGAATAAGCATATTTCATAATGGTGAAAAACCAATTGCAAATACAAATTTCTATATTGTGAGTAGAAGAGGTGGAGGCAGTAGCCACAATCACTCTCATGAGTAGAGGTAATGTGAAATCCTAAGTTCAATGTCATTATTGTAAAAAATTTGGAGATTGTGCAAATGAGTGTAGGAAGAAGCAATTTGACATGATTAGACAAACTGCAAACTTTTGAAAGAAAATCAAACTAAAAATGAAAATAGTGGTTCTATGTTTAAATTGCGTGCAACGTTGCTCAAGAAAACACAAAAGATGTATGGTTTATTGATAGTGGTTGTAGAAACCATGGACTGCAAACTCAGCGAGTCGTTGAGTACTGACCAATTTTTCATGTCCCCAATTAATTATGGGCTTAACTCGTTAGAATTTGATGAGTCTGATTGGTTAACTCATCGTGTCAATAACACACGCTAGGAGCAAAAAAAATGCAATTTTTGGTCTTTAAAACCCCCATTCGTACATGTTGAACATGTAATAGCATTAGAGCATTCCAGAGTGAAATGGAACAATTTTTTAGGGGATTTGAAGAACAATTTTCTAGAATTTTGGATTTGCATCAATCTAGTTCATTTTTTTGGTCCTTTTTTTAAACATATAAATTTATAAATAATTTTTAATTCTTGAAGCATTTAAAATTTACATATTTTATTACATTTTTTTTTAAGCAAATTGCTATAAGAGAGGATAGCACTCTTTCTATTGCTTTGAAAAACCAGATTACACATATTTTATTACATTGAATTGATTCAATTTATGTAAATTTGTTTGTCGATTAAAATTTAAATAATTTACACTAATTTGAATCAAATTTTTTCAAAATTTTGTAATTTTGTAATTTTTTTTTTTTTTTCTGAATGTAGGGTTTACGTTTTAGAATTAAAAGATGTTATTTTTGTCAAGTTTATTAATTTAAGTACCATAATATTATTGTATTATGTTTAAATTTTTCAAGTGCATCTCAATTTTACATGATTTAAAAAAATCATGTTCAAATTGTTGTATTTTTTTAACACTATATTTTTGTTATTAATATTGTGCGATTTGTACTTGGTGCTTGAAGAAGCTTAGTGGAGGCATCAATTTCCTCAAATATGATCTTTCAGGTATTCATAATTGCGATTTCAAATTGTGTGCAGTGGCCCCAGAAGAGGTGAAATGAGAGATGATGGCACTTCTTGTATCATTGGATGAAAAGAAATTGGAGAGGGTTAGGCCGAAAGCAACCATAGAAGTAGCCATTGCTCCTAGTTTGTCAATAGAATTCGATGTAGATACAAGCATTGTGGGCTCTAGTCATGTGCCATACATATGTGGCACATCCACCTCATCCAACTCAAGTAGAGCTTAGCCACAAGGTTTTTTTGTGCCTAGAAATATACATGGAGCACAACTTTCATTAGAAGCTACAAGATGAAACAAAGAGGCACACAAAGAAGTAGATAAGGCATGTGCAAATTTTTGGTATCACAACAATCTTTCCTTTAATTTGACAAGGAGTCCATGTTGGGAGTATTTAGTGATAGCATTGACTATCGTAGAGAAAAGGTACAAGATGCCCTCTTTAAGAGAGTTAAGTGGTAGGTTACTTCAAGATGTTATTGTAGATGCAAAAAAAATGTGGAAGATCAAAAGAATTAGTGGCAAAAGTTTGGATGCACAATTCTTTCAAATGGGTGGATAGATGGAATGAACCACATGCTCCTCAATTTTTTAGTGGCTTCAAATAGTGAGTTGATTTTTTTGAAATCAATTGATGCCTCCAAAATAATAAAGAATGTAGAAACTTTGAGCTTGATGTTGCAGGAGCTTGTTTTAAAGGTGGGCATACAAAATGTTGTGCAAATTGCTACTAACAATGCAATGGAATATGTGGCTATTAGAAGATTTCTCTAAGAGATGCATCCAATATTGTTTTGGATCCCTTGTGCAACCCATTGCCCTGACTTTATTTTGGAGGACATACACAAAATTGATTGGGTATGAGACCAATTGTAGAATTTGCAAGGAATATAACAAATGTATTTATAGTCACTCATGATTTCTTAACTTGATAAGAGATCATACCAAAGGGAAAGAGCTTGTGCAATCGGGTGCCACAAAGTTTGCAACTAATTTTCTAATATTGCAAATTATTTCTAGTCTATTGACTCCCTTGAGATAGATGTTTGTGACTCAAGCATGGCTAGACTCAACATATTCAAAGAAGACTAATGGAAATAGGACAACAAAAATAGTTTTTGATGATGTCTTTGTCGAAAGAACTTTAGAGATTGTCAAGGCAAATTCAAATTTCAAATTGAATTGTTTATTTTTAAACTTTAAAAGTATTTAGTTTCACTATAAGTTGTAATGTTGTAACTTTAATTTGTTTGTATTTAAGTATTGGAGCCACTGGTGCAGGTTTTGCACTTAATGGATTGGGAGCAAAACCTAATGGAGGGATGGATAGGGCCAAAGAGGCCATCCAAAACTATATAGTGGGGATGCAAGTAGATTTGCCCCAATTTGGGAGATCATTGATTGGAGGTGGAGCAATCAACTCCACCATTCCATTCATGCAACAAGTTACTACTTGAACCTCAAGTTTTTCTTTTTCAATAGCTTCACAGCTGCTAGTGGGGAGGTTATGAAGGGCCTCACCACATGCATTGAAAGGATGACACTGAAGATTTGTTGATGATACATTGTAGTGGCAGGAGATTCCTTTCTCTCATCAAATAATTAAATATAAATTTAATGAGGCCGATTATTGTGAGAAGTCATCTCATTTCAAAGAGATGTGTTGGTTTATGAAGAGGCCGACTTATGATGACAAGTCGTCTTGCTTGAAGAAGAACTAAATCACCTTGTATAGATAGAAGGCGCTGCCCTCTCCTATATGATCATTCATTATTATTCAAGTGTGTTCGCATATCAACAGGAGTTCAATTCATATATATGGCAGATTGATATATTGTTCAAGGAGATCAACTTGAGAAGAAGTTCGATATTTTTCATTGGCTGTATATTTGCATCATGAGTGGTGCCATTGTCATGACATCATATCGGCCTTGTGATTGGCCATATTGTAAAGCTTATTGCTGCTCAATTTTAATATATAGGAGAGATATTTTGGCTGGGTTTTTCTCCCTCAAGAGGAGGGTTTTCCTGGGATATATGCTGTGTTCTTGTGTTCATTGTCTTTGTGTTGTATTTCTGCTTTCTGTTAAATCTGATCCTAAAACTAACAAGATTGAGGTGAGAGACCTCATCATTTCAAAGTTGAAGAATTATAAGTAAGCTAGGGGGAGGCTCTTTTCTTCACCACTAGCTATCCGAAGATTATCCACCCAAACACTAGGTAAGAAAAATTGGAGTCTTTAATCTTGCAAGTTAAAAATTACAATTATTAATAGAATATTCAATATTGTTTATTTACAAACTCTTGAATATTTTATTTGTAGGTTCTTGGTGGGAAGATTGGGGTGGAAACACCTTGAATCTCCAAAAGCTAGCCCTTCGAATTATGTCTCAACCTTGTATTGCTTTTGATTGTGAGTACAACTAGAGTTTGTTTGTTGGCATTCACATGAAGAAGCATAATAAGTAGATTCAACAATGCCTCAATAACCTAATTTTTGTGCAATACAACCTTCAGATTCACACAAGAAAAGTGGAGGAAAAATTAAAGCAGCCTATTGATTTGGATGAGATCAATCCCTATAGTGATTGCACCGTGTAGGAGGATGAGCCCTCCTTGTTTATAGAGGATGAGATTGTTGATTTCAAGAGGTAGGTTTTGGAGAATGTGGCTGCAGTAGAAACATGTGAGATTGGATTGTCATTGGATGAGAGTGAGCTGGCAAAGGAGGAGCCACTGCCATCTAATAGTAAGGTGGAGCCATAGGAATAGTCTTCTAGGCCAAATAAGGAGCCACAACTATGTGCGAGGACTAGACCCTCTATTGCCCAATTTTTCACTAGAGTGGGGAAGAGAAAATTGTAAAAACTTGTAATTTTTTACTTGCTTATATATGCAATTTATGTTGATGATTTTCAAAGGTAATCATCATAAATTCGTTATAGTTATTAGTTAGCTATAGTATCCGGCTTTGCATGATGATGCAAATTTGTAATCCATTTGTATTCAAGAATCAAATCTAATAGAAAACACTTCCCCATTTTGTTTTAGACTCAATTGATACATTTTGTAATTGAATTTTGCAAACAATTCATGTTTTTAAAGAAATGTAAGCACTTTTTTAAGTTGCTAAGTTTTACCAAGTTTTTATTGAGTCATTTTTTTTGGCTTGTTGAGTGCTCTTTGTGTGGAGTTTGCGAACTATTATAGTAATCATATGACTTGATGTAAAGACATGTTTACAAACATTGATGAATCCTAAAAAAATGATAGTGAAGTTAGGAAATGATTGATGAGCACACACTTATACTGAGAGGGGGGTGAATCAGTATAAGACAAACTTTTAATTTTTCAAACTAACAATCACAATACTATCAATTGTTTAATATCATTCACATAAGATCTAACAATTATGCAACACAAGAACACAAGATTTACGTGCAAACCCTTACAAGAGAAAACCACGACAAAATATTGCTTATATAAAATTCTCTTTACAAGCTTTGTAGGCACCGACCCCCACTGCTAAGCACCAACTTAGCAAGAGACACCAATCTCTTCAATTTGTAGGCACCAACCCACTGGAGACACCAAATCCCCGCAACTGAGCACCAATCTAGTAAGAGACACCAATCTCTTGTTAAGGCACTAACCTTCTATGCAATGGTATCACTATCTTCTTGTGAATGTCCTCTTCAATGGATGATGAACAATCACATTCAAATCAGCAAGTTCTTCTCTTCAAATCTACTTGTACTCTTCTCTATAGATCTGCCATAAACCCCTCTTCAATTTCTGCATAAACTTCTTTATATCTGCATGAACTCTTCTCACAAATTTGCTATTAACTCTTCTCTTAATTCTGCATTTATACTTCTTACAATGATCTTCTTCTTACATTTTCGTATGCAGATCTGTAGGTGTAGATATGATATTTATCTTTAATCCTCACACACAACTCCTTCACATTCCACAAACTCTATTCATATCTTTACATCTCAATGAAGAGTTGCATCTCTTTGAAAAGAGATTACTCTTTAAAAGGATATGTCTTTTTGTTAAGACTAATTGCTGCCTTTGAACACTTTTTCTTTCTCCTTTTAATTTCTCCTTAATAGCTGCCTTTGAATGATGTTCTATTATTTTCTTCACACTCTAATCTGCTGGTGTATCTATGATATATTTTTATTTTTACACACTTCTCTTTTCTACTCCTCTTCTTATTTAATCTTCTCACATCTCACACTTCTCACTCACATCTCCACCCATTTCTTATTTCCTTTTATATCCTTATGCCTCTACATGAAAGAGATGTCCTTTTAAAAAGACATAACGTTTGTTAATAATTCTGCCTTATCATAAACATCAACCGCTGTCTTTTAAAACTAATTATTAATCCTTTGTTAACCTTTATAATTTCTATTGCTTACTTTATAAGCGCTACCTTTAAACATTTTATTTGTCCTTCATATGCCCCTTCACTTGGATCGCTGCCCTTTCACAATGAATCACTGCTGTTTTAATACCAAACACTGCTCCTTATTCATTAATCGTTCCATAGTAATTAATTCACTTTATTTATTAAGAAGTCACTCCTTATCCAATATATTTGTAGCCTTCACACAATAAATAATCACTTATTTCTTTTAATGTCGACATCCCATTTAACATAGGCAATTAATATATATTTATATGTGGCTTCAAACATGGTTGGCCAAGTTTGGCAATTCAAAAATAAAATAAATACTCCCTCATATAGTCGGCTAGCCTAGGAATTATTATTATTTTAATATAAATCTTCTACCATTGAAAATGGATAACGATTAGTGGCCTTTGGCCTTAATGATTTACCTCATTTTTTCTTTGACACCGATGACAATATGCTTGCCAACAATCTTATCCATATGTCAAAATTTTCTTGAGCAACATGATCCAACAGACTCTTTCATTTGCTTTGACATCAATGACAATATTCTAACAATGATAACAAAGTGTCTTTTAGGGGTAAAGGAGCAATAAAAATTAAAACCAAGCAAGGTGGAAAGAAACACATTCCAGATTTGTATTATATTCCTAGAAGAGAACATACTTAAATGAGTATTGGGCAACATATATAGAAGGTATATAGAGTTTATTTTAAACATGGAGCATGTGTGATTATGGATAGAAGTCCAACCACTGAATTCATTGTAAAATTTGAAATGACAAATAATAGAAAGTCTCCCTTGAAAATTCAACATGACTTGTTGACTGCATATGCCCAAGTTGTCGCAACAACACCCTTAGTTGCATTCAAAAATGACATAAAAGATTAGTTTTGGCTTTGACATTTAAGGTTTGGATACTTAAGTTTTAGTGGATTGAATTTCTTGCACAAAAAGAATATGGTAAATGGTTCGCCTTTAATAGTACAACCAAATATAACTTGTGAAGGTTGTATTATAGGGAAGCAACATAGAGAATCTTTTTCTATTGGAAAGTTATATTGGGCTAAGGCTCCTCCTAAGATTGTTCATTTAAATTTGTGTGGAAGTATGCAAACACTTTTAGTGGTGACAACCTATATTTCTTGACCTTCATTGATGATTTCAGCAAAAAGACTTGGGTTTGTTTTCTAAAATACAAATAAGAACTTTATGGCATATTCAAAGAGTTTAAAGCCATGGTTGATAAACAAAGTGGTCATTTTATAAAAGTATTGAGAACAGATAAAAGAGGAGATATGTGTCAAATGATTTCTTAAATTTTTGTAAGACATGGAATAAAGAAACATTTTATAGCTAGATATACCATGCCACAATAAAATGGAGTTGAAGAAAGAAAGAATAGAACAATTATGGAAATGGCCAGAAGCATGTTGAAGGCCAAGCATTTGTCAAATGAGTACTTGATATAAGTCGTTGCTTGTGTAGTTTGTTTTTTGAGCTAGTGCTCCACAGAGAGTGTAAAAGACTTTAGAAGCATGGAGTGAAAAGAAGCATAGTGCTTCTCATTTAAGAGTTTTTGGTTGTGTAGCATATGCTCACGTTCTAGAAGAAATAAAAAATTAGATAACTAGGGAGAAAGATGTATTTTTGTGGGATATGATGACTAGACAAAAGAATACAAATTATACAATCCAATCACAAAGAAAATGTGATAATTAGCAAAGATGTTGAGTTCATTAGAAAAGAAGCATGGGGTGACATCATTGGAAAATCAACAACTTTTGTGATAGTGATACCTTCAAATGAAATGGTGTCATCAAATGGAAGTGTGGTGTCAAGTTGTCATTCTACTCCACAAGCTCTCATTCTAGCAACACTTTCAAGTGGCATCATTGTTTCCTCAAAGCATCACTACACTGACACTTTTCAATGCACCCAAAACTCAAAGTCTCTCAAAACATTGCCTAGGTGACACCTCTAGAGCTGTTTCAACATATCATTTAGGCAAAGCATCAAGTCATGCAGGAACCTCGACTCTAGAGCTGTTTCAACATATCATTTAGGAAAAGCATCAAGTCATGCAGGAACCTCGACTCCTTCAAGGTCTCGCACTAGTGACACCTTAGATCCAACTCTAATATCACTATTAAGGCCTCATAAGACAAGAAATTTGAGGGAGATTTATAATGGAACTCAAGGTGATGAAATATTGATTTATTCTCTAATTTTTCATTATTTTCTCAATTTGATCCCATATATTTTGAAGAAGCAATTGAAAATGAAAATTGGGTGAATGGCATGAATGTGGAAATTGATTCTATTGAGAAGAATCATACTTGGGATATTGTAAATCTTCCAAAAAAATGATACAATTGGTGTAAATCTTCCAATTTCAATGTAGACAGAAATGTTGAAAAGCATAAAGCAAGTTTGGTTGCAAAGGATTTTTCACAACTTGGAATTGATTACAATTAGACTTTTGCTCCAACAGCTAAACTAGAGATCATAAGAATTGGTTTATTAATAGCAGTTTAAAACAAATGGAATATCTATCAAATGGATGTTAAATCTGCATTTTTTAATGGAATACTAGAAGAAGTTTGTGGCAGCCACTAGGGTATGAAATTTTAGGTCAAGAACACAATTTATAGATTGAGGAAAGCTTTTATGGACTCAATCAAGCTCCAAAAGCATGGTACAACAAGATTGATTCTTGTTTTTGAATTATGTGCAGTAGCCAACAGGGTATGAAATTTGGGTCAAGAACACAAAGTTTATAGATTGAGGAAAGCTTTTATGGACTCAAGCAAGCTCCAAAAGCATGGTACAACAAGATTGATTCTTATTTTCTGAAGAATAAGTTCTTCCAAAACAGCAGCAAACTGACATTACACACCAAAATGAATGATCAAGATTATATTTTGATCGTGCTTACATGCAAATGATTTGATATTTATAGGAGATTTGTCAATTGACTTGTTTAAATCATCAATGAAGAAGGAATTTGAAATGATTGATTTAGGTTTAATGAAGGTTTTTTCTTGGTAGATAAGTAAGTCAATCAGATTTAAATATGCCAATGATATTTTGAAAAGGTTTAGAATGAGGAATTGCAAGCTAACATCAACACTAGTTGCATAGGATTGAATTTGAGCAAAGAAGATAAGGGCACCAAAGTAGACCCAACTTTGTACAAAAGACTTGTTGGTAGTTTGATGTACTTGATGTCCATAAGGCCTGATATCATGTATGGAGTAAGCCTGATTTCAAGGTTCATGGAGTCCCAAAAGATTCTCACTAGCAAGATGGGAAACTAATATTGAGATATGATAGTGGAATGAAAGTTTATGGCATTTTATATACAATATCAGACAATTTCAAGTTGATTGGTTACATAGATAGTGATTGTGTAGGAGGCATTGATAATAGCAAGAGCAATTCTAATTATATTTTCATTTTGGATCAGGAGTAGTTTCACGGGCTTTTGAGAAGCAACCCATAGTCACTCTTTTATCAACAAAAGTGGAATATGTAACAACCACATCGGTAACATGTCAAGCAATGTGGATGAGAAGAGTGATGTTAGATTTAAAGAATGGTTAGAAGGAAGCAAGAACGATCTTTTGTGATAACAACTCAACCATAGCATTGTCCAAGAATCATGTTTTTCACAAAACAAGCAAGAATATTGATACATGTTATCAATTCATCAGGGAACTAATTAATAATGATGAAATACAATTAGAATTTTGTAGGTCAGAAGATTAGTATGCTGATATCTTCACAAAGCTATTACCAAAGGAGAATTTTGAACATCTTAAGGAAACTTTGGGTGTCACTGACCTATTGCTCCAACATTACCTTGGTAGTCAGCATTAAGGGGAAGTGTTGGAATAATCAATCCTACCTACCTGCATTTAAATTTAGATTGTCTTTTCGTTCATCACAAGATTTTGAAAGATATTCTCTTCTTAATTGTAAATCTCCTCTCTTCTAGAAGGATGATGCATTTATGTAATTTGTATTTGCATTCCTTTAGCTTGTTGAAGAAGTCAAGTTGTCTCTAAAATTTTCAATATTTTAATATTTGTTTTAGGGACTCTCGAGAAAGTGGAAGAGTGAATAAGAACTCTATATGTGTAATAGTCTAATTTTTATTAAAAGTTAGAGAATAGAGAAGAATAAAGTGTTGTTATGCCGCAACATTTTCATCAATAGTGTGTGTATTACTTATTATCTTCATAAAACAATATATCAACATTTGTTTGTTGTTGCTTTATCGTCATTCTGCCCTTGATAGTTGTAGTTGGGTTTGTAAAACAGCAACATAGAAGCTTTGTGTAATGTCCCCATTTTTATCCCTACACTTTCTAGTGACCGTTAGCCTATTTTCGGAGGCTCGTAGGCTAGTCGAAGGCAGAATTAGGGTTTCCTATTTTCTAGGAGGTTTCCTTCTGAGTTTTCAAGGGTTGCATGCAGGTTTTTGGCAGTTTGTCTTTTGGGTCTTTTTGGGTTTTCAGAGAGCTTCAGAGGGGTGTGACATGCATTTCAATCAGAGTATATTTTTGGACTTAATTTTTTTAGTAAGTTACAACGGCTGCCCGGTTTGTGCTCAAACGGAGTTTGGGGTCACTTACTATTTTTAGCAGTATGCCATTTTTAGTAAGTGCTATTTTTGGCAGTGCAGTCTGGCAACAACTCAGCACGTAGTTTCTAATTTTGGCAATGAGGCAGTTTTGTTTTGGCAGTGGCTTCTCCAACATTCTTGGAGCTCGAAAAGGAAAGTTTACTAATTTAAATTATGTTATATTTTAAGGTTGCTTTTGGACCCCACACCTAGGCAACACAAGTTATTCTTAAAAGTAGACTTCATGGGTTTGGACGCCTAAATTGGAGATAGATACATTTCAAAGGTTTAATTTATGCCTTTTCAAGTTGGACGCCCAAGTATGAGGGGTAAAGTGATTTTATTAAATATAATATTGCTCCAAATGTGGCATCCCTTTTGGAGGGAAAAACAAATTCAAACTTCTGGGTTTGGAAATCTATATATACTGTGCCTCGCCTCTTCTTTTCGTATCCATTATCTTTTCATAATGGAGTGTTGCTGAATTTTATTCAGACTCTTGCTTCGAGGTTGAGATGCATCCTAGTTTCTTCATCAGTTTCGAGTTTGAAAGACAACTCCTAGCTGATCAGTGACTGCTTCTTCACTCAGAGGTTGTAGATTAAGCTTCAATGGTGATGGATTCATTGGTGTTTTCAGTTTGGCATGGCTTTGATGTCTTCTAGAGACATTTTGGTGTGTTCTTCGTTGTTTAGAGGGTTTTTGGAGTGCTTCTTTATACCTAGCTAACCCACGTTTACGCTCGTACCTTTCTGGTGACTTGACAGATTTTTGTGGGTATTGGCTCATCCTGCTCTTGGTATCTGGGCATCCCTTTGCCTAGAATCTTGCAATTTTAGAAGGAGAATCTGATTTATGGTTGCTGGTCGCCCTCCTTGGGAGTTGTGCCCTTGGTCATTGCTGCATTGGGAAGCATGCAGAAATAAACAAAGTTATGTGGAGGAGTTTTGTTGCTTGAACTTGGACGCCTAGCCTCTAGGCATCATTCGCCTTCAGTTTGAGTTCATTCGGAGGAGTTTTGAGGGAGTTACAAGCGTTTTGGTGATTTCCAGGCTTGCTCATTAGAAAATCAGAACGCTGCCACTTTATATCAGACCTGGTGTTTTCGGTGTTTCGTCTTATTTCCTTGATGCCTATCTATGTACTTATCATGGAGATGATTGTCTAACACTAGGGCCTTCATATTTCTATATTATCTCATGATACTGTGTAAATTACTCAATATTGTAACGTTGCTTTCAGTAGTACTGATCAGCTCTTACATTTCTATTCTCGTGTTTTCATTCCCACTGAAAACTGGAAGAGGCTGGCTTGCTCCCTGGTTGCTTTCTATCTTTGTTACCCGCTGAAAAGTGGAAGAGGCTGGCTTGCCGCCTAAGCATTTTACATTTCCATTTACTTTTCCTTGTAGCCTGTTGAAAAGTGGAAGAGGCTGGCTTGCTGCCTAAGCATTTTACATTTCCATTTACTTTTCTTTGTAGCCCGCTGAAAAATGGAAGAGGTTGGCTTGCCGCCTAAGCATTTTTATTTTCTATATTGGTCGGCTTTCTGCCAATATCATTTGTACTTCCAACATTTCAGTGTATTTCTAATAGATCCCCTTACACTATATGCTCTCACCTTGCCCACTCTGGGATCTAGG
The DNA here is from genome assembly GCA_007258455.2 of Sequoia sempervirens. Taxonomy (NCBI): domain Eukaryota; kingdom Viridiplantae; phylum Streptophyta; class Pinopsida; order Cupressales; family Cupressaceae; genus Sequoia; species Sequoia sempervirens. The sequence goes on along the minus strand of VDFB02078558.1, from coordinate 111,193 downwards.
TGATCAAAATGTGAAGGTTTGCTTTCAACTTGTTATCTTTCTTGGCTAACGTTAATGGGTGAAGTTTTATGTGCTGAAATTTGGGAAAAAAATAAGGGGGATATTACACCTTGAGCCTAGACCATGTCAAAAAAACATCAATTTTTAAAGAGTATCAACTTATACCAACAAGTGAAAAAAACATGAATTCTAAAAGAGGGTACAATTTCACATCCTCATGTCCCGATCCTTATATAGATAGTACCAACTCCCCCATATGGAGCCCTACACCATGCTTTGATTCCAAGCATAAAGATAGTATTAGTTCATCCCATAATATTGCATATGGAGTATTTGAACCACTAGGCTATGGAGATCTGAAATCATCAAGGTCGTCACCTTAGAGAGGTGGAGATCACATAGTAATGGAGGCTTTCATGAGCTTGGATTCATAGATCCTTTTTCTTGCAGCAACATGTGCATTGGGAGCTTGCATTACTGTAATAGACAACATGGGGCAGATTGGGTCCTATCTAGGATACTCACAATCCATTGTGGACTGCCACTCTTCAGCATATTGAATTTTTTGGTGAGGGTTGGATTAGGGTGCATTTCAAATATATTACTAGAAAAGTACTCTATACCAATACCATTCTTGCTTGGTCTAGTGCTCTATATTTTATGCATTGGGCACAAGACCATTGTTCTATAATGCATATTGATGAATGCCTTATATTTATGTATGAATAATTAAAATTTCCTATATTTTATGAATTTTTCCTATTTTCGTAATTGTCATTCCCTTAGAAAAGGCTTCCTATCGTAGCAGTCTTGAAAATGTGTCTCGACATCCCTCCTTGTCCTATCTTGGAAAATCGTGGAACATAGATAGTTAATTTACTACATATATTAAAATATTAAATAAAGATCCTTTTTCTTGCAGCAACATGTGGGCTGGGAGCTTGCATTCCTACAATAGACAACATGGGGCAGATTGGGTCGTCTCTAGGATACTCACAGTCCATTGTGGACTGCCACTCTTTAACATATTGAATTTTTTGGTGAGGGTTGGATTAGGGTGCATTTCAAATATATTACTAGAAAGGTACTCTATCCCAATACCATTCTTGTTGGGTCTAGTGTTCTATATTTCATGCATTGGGCACAAGGCCATGGTTCTATAACAAGGCCATGGTTCTATAATGTATATTGATGAATGCCTTATATTTATATATGAATAATCGAAATATCCTATATTTTATGAAATTTCCCTATTTTCTTAATTGTCATCCCCCCAAAAAAGGTCTCCTATCCTAGCAGTCTTGAAAATTGGTCTCAACACCCCTTATTGTCCTGTCTTGGCAAATCGTGGAAAATAAATATGTTGGAAAACTCAGACTCAGCAGCCCAAAAATATGACTTCAGACTCAGGAAAAAACTCGGCTAGGACTCGGCAAAAAAAAAAAACCGTAGTTTTACAAAAAAAAAGAAGAAATTAATGTATTTAGAGAACATAAGAGCCTAATTTGATTATCAAACACTCATAATTCAAAGATTACACATGTCATATGATCATCAAACACTCAATAATTGAAATTTTATCATTTATAGCCATATAGATACTCATAGTTTCAATGTATAACAGCATCATAAGTTTATAAATGTTTACATATAATCATGTCAAAAAGAGGAAAACATTAACAACCAAATATAATCTATATCTTCCTCTTTCCCCTCCCAATGGTACTCAATTTTGAAGGCCTAGAACTAGAAGGTGCCCGTGCTATAGTATCCAAATGAGGACTAGGAGATTGAGCAGTGGTTTCTTGATATTCAAATGTGTCTTCGTCCTCCTCCATGACATCCAATCTTGTAGCTTCTTCTTCTTCTACTGCTGCTCTCTCTAATTCAGCAAGATCCTCATTAGTAAGGAAGACATCATCCTCATCATTTTGTTCATCAACAGTCCGTTCACCATATGGATCAATATCATCCAAGTCGATGGACTCATGTGAAACATCCTCCACCTTTCTAGTTCGAAGGCGAAGGTTGTACCGAATAAAAACTAAATCATTTAGGTGCTGTTGGGTCAACCTGTTTCTCTTCTTTGTGTGAATGTTCTCAAATAAACTCCAATTACGTTCACACCCAGAAGCACTACATGGTTGCGACAAGACATGGATGGCTAGCTTTTGAAGATTTGGCATACTAGCACCATAGTTCTTCCACCATAGATCTACAAAAACACGTTTAAAAAAAATATAAGTATTAAGAAATAAGAATAAAGTAAAAAATGTATATGTAAGAATCAAGTTTCTAATTTCATTTTTTACCTGGTTGTTGTTTTCCTCTCCTTTCAATTGCTTGTTGTGAGGAAAAGAGTCTCCCCTCTGCACCCTTGTAGACCTTGAATAGATAAAAGAAAAAGTAAATCAAATATAGAAATTTCATAGATAGTCAAGACTCAACATTGCAAATTCATAAATAAGGTGTAACAAATCTCACCTCCAACTCATCAAGCACCTTATCTCTCAGCTCACGATCAGGCACCATCCTATCAATGTGTGTGACAAGACCTGCCATGACCTCATTCGCCTTAAATGTGTCCGAGAAGTAGAACTTCGGATTCAAGAAGTAGGTAAAGGCTGTAATGTCCCCTTCTCAATCCTGATCTTCTCAGTGACCGTTGGCCTTTTTCTGGAAACCCGAAGGCTAGTCGGAAGGTAAAATTAGGGTTTCCTATTTTTGAGGATGTCTTTGCTTGGAGTTGGTGGATCTGATGGCGGATTCTTTCTGGGTTTTCAGAGAGCTTCGCAGTGGTATGATCATTTCGGCATTCAGAGCATTTTCTGGAATTTACTATTTTTAGTAAATTCTATTTTTGGCAGTATACAGGTTGGTCTCAGGCAGTTGACTTTTCCCTTCAGTTGACTCAAGTGGCGTTTTCAGTTTCGGGCTTCAGAATGCAGTTTTGGAGTGTTGAGCTTATTTCACTTAAAAATAACATTATACTTTAAATGTTATTTTATCACCTTGGCCTAGTCAAATAACTTAATGTTATTTTAAAAGGTGGACTTGAAGGGTGGCGCCATCATTGAGGATTTATTTAATTTATGTTGAATTTTCCAAAGTCAAAGCAAGCTTAATATGGGCGCATTTATCAAGGCATTGATTTTAATTAAAATATCAATATTGAGCTTGAAAGGAAAAGGATGCCATCTTGGAGAAAGAGCTAGGGTTTGTCATTGAGTTGGATTTTAGGGTTTCGAGAAGTCAATAGGAAGTTATAAAAGGAAGGCTTTGTGCATCATTTGTGATCTTTGGTCTATAGTATCGTTATGCTGCCGGTTTGGCTCTGGAACTGCTTCGAGGAATGAAGGCCTCCTAGCTCGGGCATCGCTTCTTGTTTGTAAGACAACAACTAGTGGTGATTCTTAGTCTAGTTTGTGAGTACTTTGGAGTTTGTGCATTGTAATCCGCATTTATCTACTTAGGATCAAATTTGGCATATTATAGGTTTCTGGTTTTAGCATTTCTAGCTTCAGCAGATTCGTTGTTTTATTAATAAATCCAAAAATACAAAAAAATAGGTTATGGGTATTGCATAATTCCTTTGGTCTAGGCTAGGCGCCCCAATGTGCAAGGTTGTGGATTTTTTGGAGAAGTGTATGATTTTATAAATGAAAATCGCCCCTGTACTGGGCCGTACCATCTGCTTTATCTTGGAATTCGTGCATTCATCAATGCTTGCTGTTTGAGTCTGTTTCTTGTGGTTATGTTGAGCGCCTTCATGCTTGTTGTGTTTTGCCTTCAATACCTTACCATTCGAGTGATTATGGAAGAAGTTCTGAGCTGATCAAGAAATCTGTATACAGCTGGTTATTTGATGAAGCTGCAGGTCAGTCATAACAGCTCGTGGATAAATCTGCAATTTCTCTATTGATTGGTGGTGATACTCTTTAAAAGCAACGTGAAGACTTCAGGGAAGATTGCCCAAGACTGGAGAATAAGGTTGGATCTTTTATTTGCCATTTCTGTTGATCTTTACTTCTCCGTAACTAAGCTCACGAATATTGTACAACTCTACTATATACTGATTTATATTGTTAGCAAGATTTCATCTCTTAAATTGTAAGCTGGCAGTAGTACTGACAGCCCTATAGATTCTTGCTTTATCAGATTGTAATAGTCTTCTTTCTTTCAGCAGTTGATATAGTTTTAATTGACCTCCGCCCTATGGTAGCTACTATCCCATTCTGGGTTAGCAAGCACATTCTGGGTGTTGAGTATTTCCAGCTTTCCGTATTGTCTTTTCAAGCATTGTTATTGTAATCACTGTCATATGGTCGCCCCTCACTCCGCATTGGATTGGGTAGCACATACTTGACGTTGAGTTCCCTTTTAGCATTTAGAGTAGAAGACCCTCTGACCATATGCTCGCCATCATCGGCGCCATTCTTGGTTAGAGTTGCTTTTGCACGTTTTGGTTTAACCTCTAACCTTAACGGGTGCATTGCTTGTAATTTGCAATTGTTAAAAAATTGAAAAATTTGGCTCGGAATATTTCAGGCATGTATCGGCTGGTGGAGTTGGTTTGTCCATCTCTGATCAATGATGCGCCAAATGATTTCATATTTCCTTTTGTTGCCGACATAGTAACGTGATATGGCCTCATTGGCCCTATCCATGGCCTCATATATGAAACCCATTGGCATGCCCTTTCCATCCACCATATGAAGAACCCTCACCAAAGGTTCTGTCACCTAAAATAATGAAAACAAATGTTAAATTACAACAAAATTAACCCCTCAAAAAAAAAACAGCAAATAGATTATCATGTATTTTGCGTTTGTTACTTACCCCGATCAACTCCTCTCCATTTTTGATAAATGTCTCATAAAAAACTATGGCAACAATCCTCTCCCCTTTAGGTCTAGTGGAAAATGAGGACTCCCTTCAAGCATCAGACACAAACATTTGCTTGAGATGACCAATGGCACCAAGAATGCTTTGCAATGTGAGGAAGTGGCTAGCAAATCATGTCACTCCAGGTCGCACAAGGTCCTTGCCATTTGTGAATTTCCTCATCAAAGAAAGCACCCAAGTATGGTTGTAGATAAATTTTGTAACACTTTTTGCATCTTCAATCCCACTTTTGACCCATGAAATCTTCCCAATGTCCTCTAGCAACAAGTCCAAGCAATATGCAGCACAGGGAGACCATGCAACCATGGGATACCTCTCCATAAGTAGTTTACTTAAAGCTACATATGCAGCTGCATTGTCCGTGATAATTTGGACAACATTATCAACACCAACCTCCTGAATCACCCTATCTAATAAATTGCATAGTCTCATCATTTTTGACTTCATGGGAGGCATCTACTGATTTTAGGAACACCAATCCACCATTAGAGGCCACTAAAAAGTTTAGGAGAGTCCTATTTAGTCCATCTGTCCACCCATCAGATAAAATGCTGCAACCTTTTCTTCGCCAAAATTTCTTTTGCTCATCAACCACAAGCCATGTATTTTTTATGACTTCCTCTAGCAATGGCCCACTCAAATCTTTAGCTGATGGGGTCTTAAACCCCTTTCTTGCAACTGTAAGGGCATTCACCAAACCTTCCCAATATGGGCTGCTTGCCACATTGAAAGGTAAATTATTCTAGTACCAAAAGTTTGCTGCTGCCATCCTAGCTTCATGATGCTTTTCCTTATTCCAGCCGGTACCTTCAAGTGAAGGTTGTGCTCCTAGAACATTACTTGGAATAAAGTAATTTGGTCCTGATGAAGGACCTTGGCCAACACTAGCAGTGGAAAAAGAACCCTCAGGACTCTCACCAAAAGATGAATGTGGATGACGGATGCTTGGAATTGGAGTACCATGGGGCATAGATGGTGTAGAAAGGGATTCACTCATCGCTGTTGCTAGTGCATCCTTTGTTTTTTGTCTTTCATCTTTTTTCATCTCATAATCAGCAAGAAGGGCCTTTATCTCTCTAATAATCTTAGTAGTCTTAGGGCATCCCTCCACATTTTCCCCAGTTATTCTTGCAAGGTGGTATTTTAATCTGTTTATTCCTCCTGTCATCCATTTCTTGCATTTGTTACATGTCGCTTCACCCTTTTTATTTCCTAGTATCCCATACCTCCATGTAGGGTCTTTTTTCGTTCCCTTTGGGTTTGAAGATGACATTGCTGTTTCAAGTTCAACATGAAAAAAAAAAATCGGCAAATAAATGTGATTCAAATATTTGAAAAAAAATAGAATGCAAAACCAAGCTAGAAATAGTAGGAATTAGGCTATTAAGGGAAATAGAAAAAAAATTGGCAGCATTTCCCCTTATTTTTCTTGATTTTTTCTCATTTTGAATTCAAGAAAAGAAAAAAAAAGAATGGTTAAATCACTTACTTGGCTCTACTGTGATCTCTTTAGCTCGTCCTCTTGGATTCTTTCAACCTCACTTCAACTTGCAAACCTGTATTTGGCAAGCTAGAATGTAAAAATGAAAGAAAAAACCAAAAAAACATGGGTTTTAAGTTGTTTTTTACGCCTAGCCGCATAGGAGAGTCCTTAGTCGGGACTCCTAAATCCAACCTTAGGACTCGCTTAGGACTCGTGCGAGTCCTAAGGTTGGATTCGGGAGTCCCAACCCAGGACTCTCTTGGACTTGACTCCTGAGTCCGTGGCGAGCCGACTCGGCTCTCCCATGGACTCTTGAGTTTGCCGAGTCCGCGGCGAGTCCGTGAACTATGCAGTACATATATTAAAATATTAAATATATATGAGCTATGAGACTTTCCTCTTGTGTGTATTTGCAGCCATTTAATAGTCCATATCATGGTGCAAGCTCATCATGTCAAATTGTACTCTATTGATGTGAATCAATAAATATCATATTGCTGTTTATTTAAGGTTTCATTGAGTTCCATTGTATATTTGTTTATTTGGCCAAATGGTTGGATAATCCTTAATTGGACCCTCTAGCCATGACTACATTAGGGGATGTCTTGAAAACCTCCCTTGCTTCTATAGGGATGTCTTGGAGATGTCCCCCTTGCAAGCAGCAGTGGTAGGTGGTGGAGGGGCGTTTCTTCACCATCCTTGCATCCCAAGAATGTCCTTTTTCTTTTAACTTTATGTTTTTTGGAGGGAATGTGCCCTATGGATCACTGTAAATCTAGCGTCTCTTGTAATCACTATAAATTCACTAGCAATTAGTGGTGCTTGCACTAGTGTGAGGAATCCTAGGCATTTTGTTCTCAAAGATAGTTGTGCTTGTGGTTAATTGGGTGGACCTAAGTAGGAACTGGGAAGTAAATGCTAACACAGTTTTATACATTTTTCTTCCATAATTTGGGCCTTATGAATCTTAAGTTCAGCTCCGAAGTTTCAAATATGGGAACACATGAATCTTCTAAGTTCTATTCATCCAATGTTTCCATAATTTGTTTTACCTCTGTTGTAAGGGCAAAGAACAAATTCACAACTAGTTAGTGGTTCTTGCACGAGTGTGAGGAATCCAAGGCATTGTGTTCTTAAAGATAGCTGTGCTTTTGTTTAATCAGGTGGACCTAAGCAGGAACTGGGAAGTAAATAACAATAAAGTTCCATACATTCTTGCCTTCAAGCATGGATGAGTAGCTTAAATTAATTTTGATGCCTTTTGCATAATTATTCTGAAACTTGGCATTGAGCAAAAATATTGCATACAAACCACCAAATTAATATTGAAATTTCATGACTAGTTTTGATGCCATTTGCATGATATTTCTGGAGCTTGGCACTTGGCAAGAGTTGGTTTTGTTCATTTTCCAGGAGTGCTGAGTCAAACTTGTGTGCTTGGGCACTTGGAAAGTGCTGAAAATTTTAACTTAAGGCTCAAATTATCTCTATCTATAAACACTGAACCAAACCTTGCTATTTCATAATGAAGAGGTGTTCCGGCATTGCTTCATTCTCCTTAACATAAAATGCAGCAGGAAGTGACCACATAAGATTCTAGTGATTAAATTGTAAAACATTAACGACCTTTTGTGTACAATAGCCAACAGCAACAACATAAAGCATCCTCTTCTAGATTCAATTTTCCCAATAGGCATCCAAATTTATTTGTGGCATTCTAGTTTCACATGATATTTAATGCTACCTGTAACTGGATTCATTTGCAAAATAATCTTGTCTTGCTTTTCCTTAACTGCATTATATAAATGGTTGGATATTATTACAAGCTTAACATGGGCTATTCCCAATTTTTCATGCTAATCCTATTCCAGTTTTATGCATAATTCCTGGTTTTATTTCTCTTTCTTATGATGTGAAAAGACATATTCATACAAGTTCATGGATCATGTTATTGTTGGCATGCTGTTGCTGGTTGAATTTCATGCAGTACTACAGGAACTATAGCTAACTTTACAAGAACTGCTACATGCATTTGAATTCTGATTATCAGGCTAATATGTTACAACTTCCACTAGGGCAAAAAGTTTCAATTACAAAGATTTCTTATGAATGTGTAAAGTTTATCAATCAATCAATTACAATGATTTCTTAAGAATGTGTAAAGTCTGTCAATAAATCACAAGGATCAGATTATTGTCAAGCCCTAGTTAGTTGTAGCACCTGGGTCACTAAAACCATCTTATCAACAGTTGGTGCATTGAACATCGACATCTAACAGTGCAGAATAACTGTAGGGTAGCATGTGAACCCTGACTTTTTTCGACTCCAATAAAAACAAGATTGTCTAAAATTTTAATTCGTTATCCTAACTGCAAAGATCATTATAGTAACTTTGTACAAGACAGAGACGTAGAACAACCTCCTGCATGAGCCTAATATATATAGAGGATGTTAGAAATATAACGTGATTATTTTGGTATTCTTCTATTGTCCAAATCAGGTGAGTGTGTGTGATTAAGTTTCTGCAAAACCAAAAATACAGATGGAATGTTATCTGAAGATTTTTCTCCAAACAAATCTGTTTTGAACAAATAAGAAACAGTGAAATGGAATCCCATTTCCATGAGCATGCCTGGGTGGGGCTGACAGGGAAGATTTATTTAGTTGGTGACTAATCCAGAGGTGTGGGCAGGACAGTGGCTCCGTGTAGTCTAAGCATAACCAGGTATGTAGGGTATGCATGCCCTATAGTCTAAGCATGTTCAGGTGTGTAGGTGGTTTCATCCATGGAAACACTACCTAGTCATGGTTGGGTGCAAGGCATTGTGGATCTTTAAGGACTTTTCTATGTGGAAATGCTACCCTGTAATGGCTGTGTGCAATGCATGGTGCATCTTAAAAGTGCCTCCTTGCCTTTCCTTTTCTGTTTCTTTTTGGTAAGGATGGGTTCTGTTTTTTGTGGTTTCTGACCTTATGAAACATCATGATGAATATCCTCCCGTTGCTGGGTTGTGGTTGCTACTAATCATGTTTCTTTTCACTATACAGCATTTTCAATTCTTGACTGAGACATTCATTTGCTGATGTGGTTTTCATTGAGATTTTATATCATGGTTTGAGGGTTGGGCCAAATGCATGCATGTACCGAGAACATCCTGCAGTGCTATATGTAATTCTTGATGATGAACGCTTACAGTCACAATTCATCGCAGTTTATGGAGCAATGTCTTGTTGCCTGCCATCCATGCCTTGTTTCTTGCTGGTTTGCCAAGTGCACTCAATTTCCCTCCTTCAATTTTGGCTATATCTGGCCTCCTCTTTCTACAGCTGCAGCTGCCACAACCAACAATGTTCTTTGGCAGACTTAAGCATTAAGCACTACATTTTACATTACTGCTGCAGGCCATAATGTTGAACACCATAGGTGATGCTCTGTATTCCAGCAATAATGTTTCGTGTGTTAGAAAAAGAAAAAGAGAGGGCGTACATCCCATCTTCTTGTCTTGTTGTCCACTGCTTTTTCCATTGTCTCACGCCCTGGGAGGCCCTAGAATGATTGCTTTATGTGTAAATAAGTCTCCCCCTTTCCCTTTAAGGACAAAATTGGGAAGCCTTAAGATTTGAGTGACTTTTACTCCTATACTCTGTCCATTTCCAGCCCATTTCTGCTCCTACAAGGTTAGTGTTCTCTGCCCCTTGCCAGTTTATTTTAAAATGGAACATGTGCTTAGATTTCCCATCATTAGGCCAGCTGTCAATTGACTAGTTCTTTTTCCTAGAAGCCCAACTTGCAGATAGACCCGGTTGCATAGCATTAGTTAGCCCTTTTATGTGTTAATTTGTTGCTTATTAGAAGCTTAGTCCATAGCTACTCGCTGTTTTAGTTGCCCATTTTTCTTGCTCCTCATTGCTTCTAGTCCATTAGCATAGCTGGCTATCTGTCATCCTTGCCACTCTCATTCTGCCTGTTTACTGCTTCAAGTTGCCAATTAGGAGAGAACAGGGGAGTTGAGGACAGTCTCTTTATCAATGAATTTTCTTCAGTATGTTCATGTTCTTTGCTTTATCAGACACTCACTGGGCTATTTGCTTACTTGAGTTGTCTGTCTTGCTTGCATTCTGCTTACTTTCAATTACTTCAGTTTTGTTGCCTCACTTTTAACTTTTGAGTTTTAAATTTTTAATTTGTCCACAAAGGTCTGTATTGTCTTTGCTAGTTTGGAATTTGTCTGCATCCGTTAAATTTCTCCTCATAGATTGCCGTTGTTCACTGCCTTTCCTTGCTTGCTATTCAGGTTTAGGGTAGCTTTTATTGTATTTGGTAAACTCCTCTGGTTGGGTCACTTTTGACTCACATGCCATGATCGAGGGGCATCTCTTTTGTCAAAGATGCCTGGGAATTGCATCTGGTCGTATCCATAGAGGTATGCTACATCCTACCTAGTTTTAACACTGTCTCCTGGTTTTTGAACTAGGGGCTTCATTTTGGAAGCTCCAATACTATTACCATTTGAGCTCACCCAATTTTACAGGTCCAGGTTTTTGTTGGATTGATATTACTATGCACTTTACTTTGCCATCTTGTTGTGCCCATTTTCAGTTCTGAATTTTTTCTTGGGCCATCATTGCTGGTTTCTCCTTGTTTCCTTTTAGTTTTGTTTTATGGTCAGATACTTGTCTGCAGGATCATTTCTTGTGTAAGCATCTATGTTGTGAGTTGTTTGAACTAAATATAGGCTTCCCCATCCTTGACTGTCTTCTTCATTGCCTAAACTGCTATTGTTGCAATTTGTTTGCTTATTGGTCCTGCTGTCAAACAATTTGCTTGATTTAGTCGTTATAGTGTCTTATTCACAATAGCAAAATTATTTTGACTTGCAAATTTAAGGTTGTTTTTCTTTTTTCTTTTTAATCTCACCTCCTTGGTTGTCTTTGGTTTTTCTTGTCCTTTGTGCCCCTGTTGGCTATATTTTACCACTTTTTGCATGTTGCATTGTTTGCTTAGGATCAGTTACAACTTGTGTTTTGTTCCTCTTCCGTGACCTATTTTTTTTCAGGTTGCTTCTTCTCTTTCCTTTATTGTTGTAATTTCTGTACCCATGCTTAGACTTAGCTTTTCATTGCATTCTTAGGCCTAGAAAGGCTTGCATTTGTTGTTTTACTTTTTTTGTTCTTAAAGTTCTCTTGGGATATTGCCTTTGAAAGTTTTTACTAAAAAATTCATCCTTGCTTTTGAGATTTTCTATCACCTTTGTCTTTGCAGCCAAAAACGCTTTATTTGCACCTTAAGGATTTCCATTGTTACTAAAATTGCAAAAAAGCTTGCTAGTTGCTAGAAATTGCCCAAAACAAAAAGCCAATGTTACAGTCAAAGGAAATAAATCACAAAACATAGATATAATTAATATTGTGATTCAAATAATGTACGAGGAAGAAAAATAAGTGAGCACAATAATATGCAGTTAAATTTTAAAAACCTTAAACTGCAGAAATATAAAAGCATTACACTTTGTACATTCTTTGTTGTACCTTAAAGTTTTGATCTGGTTAGAATGGCTTTTCTTTCTTGCATTTACCATTGGTGCATGTCACCTTCACATTTTGGCGCAGTCACTTGTCTCCAAGAATCTCCAATTGACATACATATTCACTTCTCAGATCCCTTCGGTCCTCTATTTTACTACTAAGGCTTGCAAGGTTTCTTGTTTAACAATGCCAAGAAACTGGGCATAAGAGATGGCACTGTGTGAATCACCTCAATAATTGAGTTGTTTTCATCTTCTTCTTTTCTTCTGCCCAGTCTAGGCCACTTAGCCCATTGTGTCCAAGCTTTTTTCTTTTCTTTGCCTCTGTCTGCTTTGAGGCTGTCCAAATATGTCATCTGCAACTATGTGTTTATGTGGAGATAGTGTGATCCTAGTAAGTTGTCTTATAATGTTTATTCTTAGGGGGCTAGATTTGTGGTCATATAGTGGCATGTTGTTTATTTAAGGAAAATGCTTTTATAGTATCTGATTTGTAGAGCCAACTCCTGCAATGGAGGGTGGCATACTAAGAAAAAAATATGGAATATCTTTTCAAAATACTTGATATCCTTAATGTCAAACCCAAGATACAAGCTAATATATAAAATGAAACACTCACTTGTATGTGTTTGAAGAATATGAGTCAAATGTATTAGATGCGAGTGATAACATAATATGAGTAAACACTGGAAATCATTCACTCTCAGTTCCATCTCAAAGTTGTGTAGATTACCTTGATTGCTGATTTTATATCATGTTTGGAGAATTTGAGCCAAATCTATAGGCCACCAAATGGTGCAAACTAGTCAAGGTCAACCTTGATCAATGTGAACTCAACAAAAGCATATCAGAAATGTGGATCAGCATATCTTAAGTTAAGTTATCCTAATTTTGGTGTGTCAATAATTTGAGCCACTTGTCATTAAATCACAACAAAAATGGAGGTAATACCAATCATTGAGGGGATATATGAAATATTGTCTTATATAAAGGACCATAAATTGAGGTTACTTCAATCAAGACAAATAATCATAATCTTCTGTGTCATTTCCCTAAGGACTCTAAGACGTATAATTGGCAAAGAAACAAAATGGTTTACCACTTCCATATGTTTAGCACAAGGTTACTTCGACATATAACACAAAGAAGAGAGAACATAAGTTGTTTTCTATAACTGCTGTTTGCTGAAGTTGTAAGACAAAGCCTGAATTAGATGGAAGAAGAAAGTTAAGGTTCTCCTATTTACACCAACAAAAGAAGTGGTAGAGGCCAAAGGCATAAACACTCATGTATTGGTTAAGTGGAAATTTGAAGATGAGCCTTAACTTTGTAATGAATATTAGGAAACTCCTTTAAAACCAAAAAATCTTGCTTTGCCTAGTGTTCAAAAGTTTTCCATTGAAGGTCATATGGTATGCATGACAACTCTACCCTAAATGTTTGATCTAGCGTAAGTTGACATTATTTAACCACACCTTTGTGAGACCAAAGACGATGCTTGGTAATGAATTTCTTCTTTTCCCAAGACTTTAACACGTAGAGCATATTTCTTGGAGTTGTTCCTATGTTTTCCATACTTAACTTTCTAAGAGTCTGACCATGGGCCTTTACTTTGAGGATTTGAATTGTTGACTACCATACAAAGCATGAATTTGAAACATTATTAAAGTAAACCATGGGTTCTTACTATTTAATTATATTAAAATTATATTTTAAACATTCTTTTCCCCACTCCTCACCTTCCTCTACCCCACTTAACTCCAACCCCTCCCCTCTTTTTCCCTCTTCTACCCCCACTCACCACCTCCCTCTCTTTACCTCCCCTCCCCATTTTTTGTTTTTTTAAAAGTTTATCAACATAGGAAAAATGAAATTGAAGCATTGATAGACCAAAACATATATTCGTACTATGAAAAAATAGTAAGAAGCCTATTTTAAACATGTCCCACTCACTCTACTTGTACCTACCTTCCACATCCTCCCTTCCCCTTACCAAAAAAATAAAATTGGATGTATGACAAAGTTCTCTAAGTTATTTCATTCAAATCTAGTTTTATAATTAGGTGCTCATTGAACTAGACTATCTCCATGAGCACATTGCTTGCTAAGGCAATGCTCCTTACACATTGAGGTGATTAAAAAGTTTGAAATGTTGAGTTATGGAAATCTCAAAACATTATTATGTTTCCTTTAAAAAAAATAAAACCACATATATTTACAAAAGTTCATACAATAGTTTTGAGGGCTATCCGACATATGGTTTGAAGCATTTGTGAAATTATTTAGATGATAGTTGAGGGATTTATACACTTTAGTCCTTGAATTCGTCGACAAAGAAAATAGCTTCGCCAATACTAGAGCAAAACTAGTGAGTTATTCCCTTATTTGATACCACATCTAGATTTTTTTGAGTAAAAGAGCAGATTGAGAAGAGATAAAGGTAGAAAATTATGTGAAAATAATGTAATGATTTTGAGAAGAGATAAAGGTAGAAAATTATGTGAAAATAATGTAATGATTATGAAAAGGATTGGTGCATATATTGGATTAGATTTGTGATAAATATTGACATGATAATAATCAGATTGGTGAAAAGAAGAGGTACATGATAGTGGTCAAATTTGTGAAAAGAAAGAGTGCATTTGTAATTATTTTTTTATTTATGATTAGATTTATAAGGAAGGAAGTTTGGATCAGACTTGTGGGGGTTGGAGCCTATCAAATAAGGGTTGAAGCCTATCAAATAGAGGTTGGAGCTTCTTGTTGGGTTGGAGCTCAGTTGTGTGTGGGGGTTGGAGCCTCTTGCTGAGTTGGAGCTCAGTTTGTATAGAGATTGGAGACTTTGATAGTAGGTTGGAGCCCACAAGAAGAAGATTAATTTATAATATATAAGCAAGATTGTGCCGTGGTTTTCTCTTGAAAGGGTTTCCATGTAAATCATGTGTTCTCATTGTGTTCCTAATTGCTAGATCTTATTTGAATGTTCTTATTGTGATTGGTTAAGTTTTGAAATACTGATTAACCCCCCGCTCTCAGTATCATCGCATGTTCAACAAGTTTTAAGAATACTTGTAATCATTGCAAATGCATTAAAAGTTTTGACAAAACCCCTATAGATATAAACCAAAAAAATAACGCAATTCACAATTTACTATTTGCAATTAACAGTTTGCAATTTCATACAACTACAAGTTGACTCCCAAATCTCTACATATTAAATGACAAAGAAGTTAGAATCACTTTGCATTATTGAATTGCATTTTTGAATCAACAACTTAGTGTTCAAAACAAAGTTTTAGACTCAATTTGGCTCTTTGCACACAAAAATGCAAACATGTATTGTGACTCTACAAACATTGTAGTCGGTGTATAATGTCTATTATTATGCTTAGGTGATATTGGTTATCCGATTATGTATTAATTGGTTGTTATATTCAAGTAGTTATAAGCATCGGTTGGTTGATAGTTGTGTTCTTGGCACCCATCGGGTCCTTTAAATACATTGTGTATTGTCAAGGAGAGTAGTATGATCTAGTTGGATCAACTTTGATCCTTGGCTGACCATCTCTAGTCTTCTAACAATAATAATTTCATGAGTGAAAAAAGACATTTTATGCATGTATCTAGTATGCATTGTCATCTCTATTATTAATTCATGTATTTAATTTATCAAATAGAGAAGTAAATATTTGGTGTCATTTTTTTAAAGAAACTAGGTCAAATTTAAGAGATTCATGCCCTTAGACCCTAATAAAGATAGGAAGAGACCACAACATGGTCAAGATCAAGAGATCAGATGATCTTTAAGGATCATCAAACAAAGAGAACGAAGGAGACAACTAAGGGGTGAATTTGAAGAAGGCGAAGGGTTTCTGAGGGAAAGAATGAGTCCACCCAAAAGTAGAAGATAAAGCATAAGCATAAGCCGTACTCGAGAGAGAAATATTACTTTCACAACAAGAGAATGCATGGAGAGTGGGAAGAAATAGTACAACACTACCGCTCCTTGACGAAGCGTACATCAACCTCGCCGACTAAGCCAAAGAGCCATCCATAACATCAATGTCACAAAGGGGAAAGCGAAGGAGAACCCACCAACCTTGCCATCGGTGAACCATTCAGACCATCATCGTTGGACGAAGGGGAAAGCAAAGGAGAAACCACCAACCTTTCCATTGATGAACTGTTGGGAAAAAGGGAAGGCGAGAAGAAACTACCAACCTTGCCGATGGAGAACTGTTCGTACCATTAAAGTTGACCAAAGGGGAAGGAGAGGGAGAACCTACTGACGGTCTGATAGAGACCATACACCAGATTGAAGACTTGACATTGACGAAAGAATCAAACATAAGATCAGAGCCAATAACACTAGGACGAAGGGAGCATCGAAAGGACCTTGAAGGCAACCCGAGGTTGACAAATGTTGAAGAGACACAAGTGAAGGATTGTAGCATGTCCGAGAGTGCAGGGGAAATACCATAATATATGAATCAAAACTCTCCAACTAGGTTATTGTCATAGAGAGTGGAAAAGGGAGACAAGATGGTAACTCCCCCAACAAGTCCAAATGTTGAGTGGCATAAACTTCCAAAGTTCACTGGAAATGGGTCAGAGGACCCTATAAGGCATTGTAAGACATGTGAGACAATTTGGGTAGCAAACGGTCAGGATGACATAACATATTGGTTGAGAGCATTTTTAGCAACTCTCAGAGGGATAACCATAGAATGGTACACAAAATTGGAAGCAACACACAAAAATACATGAGATGTAGTGAAACAGGCATTATAAGAGGAATTCAAACTCCCGAGAGATGACAATGAAATTATGTTAGAGATCTACAATACCAAACAAGGGAAGCATGAGAATGTACAAGCCTATAATCATAGGCTCAAGGAATTATTGGTGAAATTAGAGAACCGATCAGTTGATGGATTGAAGAAAATATGGTTCACCGAAGGATTGATTCCTTCCTTGAGGAAGAAAATGAAAGTAGTGCTTTTGTCATCATACACCGATGCCTACAATCGAGCGATGGACATAGAAAGTGAAGATAAAATGTCCTCACGTAGTAAAAGAAAAATAGAGGAAGATGGAAGTTCAGATGACAATAGCAATGATGAATCAGGAACGATACAAGCACTTCAAAGGGACATGCCTCGAATGATGAAATAATTGAAGGTGGAGAAAGAAACCAACAAAGGACAATGGTGTATTGCGTGCAAAATTGAGGAGCACACAAAAGGTAATTGTCCTAAAAAAATGTTTTGTGAGATTTGCCAGGTTATGGGTCATTCAATAAAGGAATGCCCATACAATTTGAAGACCAAGAGTACACAAGTACTCTTTACGTAGGGAGATGAGTCCACTTCATCAATGCCACACAATGTATCTCCAAGTGGTTTTCGAAATCAAAGAGGAGGATGAAGCCAAATACAACATGATCCCAAAGAACACCCTATCATACAATGTCGACAATGTAGCGAATGAGGACACTTTGTGAAAGATTACTAGAACAAGCAAGACAGTGCAATCATTGTGCAAATGGTGTGGACCTAGAAACCACAAAGACATCAAATGTCTGAAGCAAAAGGCTAGTGCCAACATGATTGATCTAAGGCATAATGAAGTATTGGCCATTACTCGTGCCCAAGCAAAGAAGGTTGTGTACCTAGATCCACGTACAAAAAAAGAAAGGCTTCATGAAGAAAGGGCCGAAGTGGAGAATGCTATGGACAACGAACGGCACCACTCAAATGCAAATGCAAGTATGGTAAGAAATCAATTACAATTTAAGAAAAAATGTTGCATGACAAGTACTTCAAGCTACTATACTAGTTAAAGTAGTAGATTTATTACAAAATATTCTTGAACTTCAAAATGATATTGTATTGAGGGAGAATGAGATGGTGCATGTTGCGACCCAATTGGAATTTGGTGAGATGAAGAACCAATAACTGAACCTTCAGTATTGGGCGACCAAGTGATTGATCTAATGTTACTGATAGTTAACATGACAAATAAACCAGTAGTGGTGAATATGGAGATCCTTGGAAGGAATCTCATCAATACAATTGTTGATGGTGGGTCTAGTGTGAATGTACTTCTAGAAGTCACTTGGAGAAGTCTTGGTAAGCTGATCATTTGGCTGCCAACTTTTCAAGGTGTAGATCAACAAGAAATTAAGGTACTTGGAGTTTTAATGGGACAAAAGTTAACTATTGGAACTCAAATTTTTTTGTTGAACTTTGTGGTCCTTTCATTAAGGAAGAAAGTGTACGACACATTGTTAGGTCGAGGTTGGCTGGTGGCAGCCAAAACTGATCACAACTAGAAAAAAATACAATCTCCATTGAGAATAAGGGTCGGAAATATATAATTGATTTGAAAAACCAAGCATTTAATGAGGAAGCAACTTCCTCCGATTCGTCAGATTAAGATTTTGAGGAAGAATGGATAGAGAAGCATGATCGAGGTCCAATAGAGCTGAATGACGAAGAGATCCTAGAATTATAGTTGTGCTCGGATGATGAAACAAATTCTCTTTGTGGCCTATTTCATTGACAAATGGAGGACTATGAGGTATTTTCGTTAGCTTGTAATTTTCTCGAAGTCACAACATTTAGTGAAGAGCAACCGATGACAAATAATTTTGAAAAGTTGGGTAGTTTATGTGTGCTAAACATAGTCCATGGTTTGCAAAAGATGGTAGTTGTAGTAGAGGTAGCTAACTTTGCAAAAGAATGTAAAATTGTACCAGTATGCCTCTGAGTATATTAAAAAGTCTGACTGTAAAACCCAATTATGTTAAAAGGTTTGACCATATTGTATGGTAAGAAAAGAACTCAAT
Source organism: Sequoia sempervirens (assembly GCA_007258455.2). Lineage (NCBI taxonomy): Eukaryota > Viridiplantae > Streptophyta > Pinopsida > Cupressales > Cupressaceae > Sequoia > Sequoia sempervirens. The sequence continues at coordinate 92,430 of VDFB02078558.1, read as the reverse complement.
TGCATGACAAGAAAAGAATTATGTCATACAACTAGCTTTTCCTTTAGTATGCATCGCATGACTGCCATTCTACATTATACAACAATATATGAGGCCATTGTATAGCCACATTGTACGCCACGATCAAAAGATTGCACAACCCCATTTGTTTTAGATTACAAGACACATGGTACAACAAACATATTTAGTATGACATTAATTGGTGAAAGGTGTAAACTGCATTGAATGACCATTATTTTATGTTCACATCATATAACAAAGACATTCATTCATTCGACAGAATCCATCAAGTTGTACCGTATAAACTATTTCAAACCGCAAATCATGGCGAGGGTGTAATAATTCCACCATATGATCGAAACAAGTGCGTACCGTATGCCAAGTTCACATCATACAATCAAAACAAGTTCATCCAATTATTCTTACTATATGACAAGGTAATTATTTTATTGTACGACGTCAAAGGAGAAAGCATTGAGGGATCACTTTCACCATATGACAAATCATTTCCATCGTACAACATCAAGGAAGGCATCAAGGAAATTACCACACCGTACCATGTCAACCAATCCATCACATTGTATGACAACCTCAAGGAAAAATTTACCTCATAGGACAGATTGTGCACATTATATGGTCTAAAGGAAACATCATCAACATCGTATGGTAGTCTTAGAGAACAAACATCGTACGACCAAGCTCATCCTTCAGCATATGTCCTCATTCAAACATTGTACGATTTGTATCTGTACAACAACACTATTTTCCCATCATACGTCCTTAGAGTAGCATACGACATCATCAATCTTACAATGTATGACATCTTTAAGTGTTGAATGTGCACCATTTTAATTGTAGAGTACAATGTAATAAATCTTGCATCATATGGATGCACAATTTTTGCAATGTACGACTTCTTTGGTTGAGCATACAACGTCCTTGGTAGAGGCACCACATCATCATATGACGTCATTCCATTAGCATTGTATGACAACCTCACTCTTGCACACAATCCTCCTACATCATACAACTCCTCACACAACCAATTCACATCACACAAAAACTTTGCAACCTTCCTTAGTCACCATCATACATTGGTTAAACAGTTCAAAATATTTACTTTTTGGCTTTGTTAGGATTGTTTTTGGCCTCTTAAAAATCATGAAAATGAGGTGTTGCATGAAGTTCAGTGTGGGCTTGAAGGTCTTAAATTGGGCTTGGTGGCAGGGGCTTTGCCCTCGAACCCCATGAGGGATGCTGCCCCTTGACCTTGTTAGGGGTGTTGCCCCTAGACCCCCGCAAGGGGCACTACCCCTTGACCCCCTTGGGAGCGTTTCCCCTAGACCCCCATTGCACTCCTTTGAATTGCCAAGTACACTCCAAGCCCCCGTTTGCAAAGTACACTTCCAAGTTTTTCTATAGGTCCTTGTCTACAATAATGTCATTAGTTTGTCCCTAATGTTACTTGATGTTTATTTGTCATCTAGAAGATGACTTTTTTCTTTTGGGAGGATGTTGTAGTTGGTGCACAATGTCTATTATTATGCTTCGGTAATATTGGTTATCCGACTATGTATTAATTGGTTGTTGGCTTTGGATAGTTATAATTGTTGGTTGGTTGACGGTTGTGTTCTTCTTGGCAACCGTCGGGTCCTTTAAATACATTGTGTATCGTCAAGGAGAGTAGTATGATCTTGTTAGATCAACTCTGATCCTTCACTGACCATCTCTTATCTTCTTTTGTAATAATTTCACGAGCGAATAAAGACATATTTTAGGCATGTATCTGATATGCATTGTCATCTCTATTATTAATTCATGTATTTAAATTATAAGACAGAGCAGTAAACAAAAAAAAAGGATTCAAATGGAGGGAAAGTCTTATTCATGTGCAGCCAAGAAATCTGCCAACTTAATGTAAAAAGCAGGGAAGTGAACTTAAAGTGCAGCCAGCCATGCACAAATTTAAAATAAGTTTGCCAAACATGGATATTAGAATATAAAGAAAGAAGTGGACTTGTATTGCACATAAGCACAAACTTGCAAAATGCTTGTGTGTTTTGGCCTCCCACATCCCTACATGCCAATGCTATCATCCATCAAATCACTTTTGAAGAGCACAAATATTCTTTGAAGCAAAACAACTGGTGGCTGTGTAAGCCAAACTCCTCAGCGTTTGCTGGTGTTCTCCCTGCCTGTGCCAAATGGGAGCTCTGGAACATAGCATGGACGTCCATCAAAATGATTACAGGATAGGCGCAAAATGGAGTTGTTGAAAGGGTTTTTGAAACTTTAAACAAATTTAACAAGCGAGTGGAAAGCCAATCTCACAACCTTAACCAACGTCCTCAAGATCTGTACCAAAATGGGAACTTTGAAACATGATAGGGACGTCCATTAAAGTATACTTCAAAGTGGTTTACTTTTATATGTTGAGGTTGCAAATGCATGCAGACTGTGGAAACAGAGATTGTGTCTACGAATTGTTTGACAAAATGTCTCATGAAACTTCAACTTGCATGATATGGACATCCCTCAGAGCATAAAGGATAGATATATATTTAGTTGCAATTGCTTAGGTACACGTGTTTAGGCTCTGAATTATAGACAAGGCACGTCAACTGTTTGACAGAATGCTTGCCCTGAAAATGTCAGAATTTTAAGAATATAAGCGAGGCAGGCAGATTGTTTGGCAGAGCATTCCAAAGAAATTTTACTTTTGCCAACTAAAAGGCTTGCTAAGGCATGGACATATGTTTAAGGCATAAAGTATAAATAACACTAAGTTAATTAATAATAATTAATAGTAATGGTGTTGCATTATTATTTGATGCTTGGGAATTTACTTTTATTTAATTATTGATATTTCTAATATCTTTTAGAAAATAAATAAAGTGATTTAGTAATTTTAATTATTTTAAGCAAATTCCAATTTATTTTGAATGTGCAAGTTCATATATAAAATTTGAAAAATAAATAGTTATATTTAATCTTTCTGGAAAATTAAATGTAATGAATTTCTTATTTTTAGATTTTATGAGATTTTTCAATATAAAAAATTAGAAAAAAATAATATTTGGTTTAATGATATCAAGTTTCCACAATCCATAATGTTCAAAAATAAGTTTTCTGGATTTGATTCTATGAGAACTTTTGCATCAACATTTCAGATCACACTCTGTGATCCATCATGGATGAAAGCAAAGAGCTCAAGGAGAAAATAAAAAGTTGCAAACCAAGCACTATAAGGTTGTGTGCTCCTGTGGCACTCCTTCTATTGGCAAAACAAGTCGATCGTTTGACACCAAAATCAAAGAGCATAGTGCTGACATTAGACATGAGTAGGTCCTCAAATATGCTCTAGCTGACCACTCTTCTTTCACCAAGCACCATATTTGTCTTGAAAGCACCCAAATCTTGTTCAAAGAAGGTAATTTCACCAAAAAGAAGCTCAAAGAAACCACTAAATCTTCAATCACTCCTCGAACCTTAATCGTGACGAGGGGTGGAGGTTGAGTCAAGCTTGGCATCCCTTGTTAGCCAACCTTAGAAACCATCATCTTCATTCTTCTCACTAACCCCTTTCCCCTTTGTTCATGTTTTTGTCGTTTGGTTCCTTGCCATCCTTCCAGTGCTTTGGTCTCCTTGTCTCGTAGGGTTAGTTGTTGCCTCTTTTTAGTTCCTGGCTTTTTTGTCTTACTCTTTCTTCCTTTGTCTCCTTGTTTTTAGTCTTTCCTTCGTTATTTTTCTTGGTTTTCTTCTCTTTTGTGGTTTGGTTTATTTGGTGTAGTTGGTTTATTTGGCTCCTCCTTTTTTATGTTTTTTGCGTAGGCACTGTGTTTCTTTCTTTGTTTTGTTTTGTTTAATTTTATTGTTTTTTGTATTGTATTTTATTTTCTAATTGTCTTTTTTGTCTCATTTTTTTGCATTGTTTATTTATGTTTTTGGTAATTGTTTGCTTTTTTTAGGTTTTTATTTTATTTTATTATTTAGGGTTATGTGTATTTTTCTTTGTTTTGTTTTTATTTATTTGCATTTGTTTATGTTTTGGCCCTTTTTGTATTTTTATTTTTAGGTATTTTTCTTATATCTTTGGTCTCCCCTTTGGCCTTCTTTATTTGCTTTTTTGTCTTTTTTTTGTTTGTGTATTTTGAGCTTGGGTTTTGCATGTGTTTTTAAGTCTCTATTCAAGTATACATACATATGATTGTATGAGTACATGCATTTTGATTTTCTTCTCTCTTGCCCTTGTATTTTGTATTATTGTTTTTGTTTCATGTATTTTATTGTTTACTTTCTTTGTGTTGTTTTATTTTTTCTTTTGTATTTAGTTGCTTTTGTGTTTTTGCTTCATTGTTTTGTTCTTAGGTTTAGATTTGTGCCATTGGTTTTTGCTTATGTTTTGGTTTTGTGTTTGTAGGTAAGTATTTATAAGCATTCTTTTCATTTTCTAGTACATATATTTTATTATTTCTTTGTATATTTTATTATTTGAAATATTTAATATATTTTTTCTAGCATCCCATCTTTATGTATTTTTGCTCATTGTTTATGTTTAGGTTTTTAAATTTGCAATTAATTTTTGGTTTTTCTAGTATTTATGTTTTTCCCTTTAGTCTCTTTTATTTTCTTATTTGTTTGTTTGTGCTTTTTGAGCTTGTTGTTGCTTTTGTTTTTATGTTTGTAAATAGGTATACATACATATGAATGTATGTATACATATTTTTAGTTCTTCCTTCTTTGTATACAATTTTATATTTCTATTTATTGGTGTGTGTATGTGTTTTTGTATTTTTGTCTTTGTTTTGTTTTTATTTATCTATTTTCTTGTCTGTGTGTATGTAGGTTTATTGGTTTAGTTGTGTTGCGCTTTTGTATTTTGTTTATTCTTATTGTCTTTGTATATGTTCTTGTATTGGTATCCGTAATCTTGCATTTTTATAGGTTTCCTTTTATTTCTCTAGTATTCATTATTTTCTTGGTTTCTTTTTTTCAATTTTATTTTTGGTTTGTTTATCTTTATTCATTGTTTGTTGTTTAGTGTTGTATGTAAAATTTATGTGTTGTATATTCTTTTTTTTAATTGTTTTGTTTATATTAATTATTTGTTTGTTTCGTGTTTTTTCCATTTATGTAATTTCTTTGTGTTGTTTATATATACATTTTTGTATCATATATAATTATAAATGGTATTATTTTTTCTTTTTTCCTTAAATTTTTCTATTATTAATTATTTGGTGTTTTTATTGTCTTTTATACTTCTGTTAGTGTTTGGTTAGTATTTGTAATTAATTACTTTTCTTTTTATGCAATTTTTGTGTTGTATTTTTGTTTATTGCTTCTTCCTCCTTTTCTTTTCTTTTTAGTTTTAGTTTTTAATTTATTCTTATTTCTCATTTGTCTGGTCTTCCTAGGTCCTCGTGCTCCCTTCTCTCCTCCCCCCTTCTCTTTTCTTTTTAGGTAGTGTTTGGTCTACAACTTTTCATTTTTCTCCTTGAGCTCTTTGCTTTTATCTTGATGATGGATCACATAGTGTGATCTGAAACATTGATATGCAAAAATTCTCACACAATCAAATCCAAAAAACTTACTTTTGAATATTTGGTTTTCTAATACTTTACTATTAGATATGCGTGCATGAATAAAAATAATATTAAAATACAATTGTTATTGTGTAATTGGAATAAATTATTGTTTTAATGATTTTTATTCCTACATTTAAAAGAGGAAAATAGAAAAATAAAATTATTGTTATGATTGTGCTCTGAAGAAAATGAGAGATGATTTTGATAATTCAATTATCACAAATTCATACAACAAGAAAATTAGAAAACAAATTATAGGGCGAAGATTAGAGATCTGGGCTATTATTTTTTAGAATCGCATTCAAGAATGTGTGGAATTCTTCTTCAATTCACATCAAAGTAGCAAAGAATTCAAGGATGATTCTTGTTTATGGAATAACTTTAGAAAAAAATAAAAATTTGGCTAATCAATAGACTAGATCTATGTTGTGAAAGAGGCATGGTTGATTGAAAAAATCTATTTTATTTTAGAAAATAAAACAATAAGAAAGATGAACATTAATTAGACTTCAATATAGAAGAAATCGATACTCTTGTAGATTTGAATGATTTAGGAAAATCATTGAATTTAAATTGGTGGAAAACTAGCTATTGTTGTTGTAGATCTTGAAAACTAGGATTACTTGTATGAGAAGAAACATAGTAATATTTAAAAAGAACAAGAGATTTATGATGGTTGGATTTAGAATTGGATAAGGTATTAGATTCAAATGAATAAGAATTCAATTGGTATTTTAATGGTGTATTTTTGATGTCTAAAGTTATGGATTTGAAGATAATTATGAACTAAGGAACTAAGAAAGTGTTGTATGAAAAGAACATCTCTTAAATGGTGATTTGGGTTTTGAGTCTTTGATATGTGGTTTCAAACTAGAGGATAAACTTTACCTCCAATTATTATAATTTTATGTTGTATAGTTTATCTTTATTGATCAAAACAATTTGATTATTTTCTAAAAATGGACAAAATTATCTTGAAAATACCCAGTTTGATTTTGATAAGATAAGCAACATTTACAAGGTGTTGTACCCTTTACACAGAGAGCCCAGAGGGCCAAAGGATGTTAGTTCAAACTAGATGAACTAGAAGAGAAACAAACAAAGACAACTGACCAACAATTGTAGAACAACAAAACAAATTTTTAGACAAACCCAAAACTAGAGGGGACCAATCTGACTCCCTGAACTCGAGGCTGCTAAGAGGCAATAGATTTAGGGAGTCCCTTCTTCCACAACACAATTGACCAGGAAGGCTCAAAATCGAAATCCACCGAGTGAGGCGAGGGGAGCGGATCCACAACATCCACCTCGGGTGAGGAGTCACCACACAACGAGGGATTCAATAGTGAAGAAGATGAGACATGAGCGAAAAAAGGACTAGTAGATTTATTCGATGAGAGATGGGCAGGTTCCAATGACACAATGACAACAGAAGGTTCCGTGGAAGGGCTGGCCGAAAGAGGAGCCTGAAAAGGTTCCGACTCCATGGGAGTAGTCAAGGGAGGGTCGCCCTCCTCAGAGGAATCATCTGAAGAGGGAGAGCCAACCGTGAGATGGTCTGAGAGAGCATTCTTCCACCGAGTAGTAGCACCCTTGCGGTGAGCAAGATGACAGCCAGAGGCCAAGTGACCAACAAAGAAACATCTCCTGCACAAAAAAAAATATCCAGTTTGTTATGTATTCAATATTTTTTTAATATTTAGGGTTCCACTACAAAATAATTTATGAAAGGTGTGGAGCCAAATTGTTTAAATCTTAAAAACAAACCTTTTGTACCTAATTTGTGGATTATGAGTTACAATTGAATTAATGACTTGTCTATATGTGTTGTTATTATAAAAATAATTTGTCTTATGAGTGATTCTATTAAAAAGTCTAGTGGGTTAGATTCAACATGATAAGTCTATTGAGTGAATAGGAAAAGTGTTTCAAAACTTAGTGTTTTTATCCTCTATATTTCTAATATCAAATCTAATGTGTGGTTTTATAATGTCTATTAGTGAGTACTTTGATTTTAGTAGAGGAAATAATTAGTAAATGTTACTAAGTGTGTTATCCTTTTTTTGATAAGTTAGGATGGTTCTATTATTTACATGTGATTCCAACTTGGGTAGGTATTGTTCTCTCTTTTTAGTGAGTTAAACATATTTGGTTTTGTGATTATAGGTGAGTAAGCATAATTGGAAGTGTATTCCATGCTTCTCTACACCATGGGTTTTGTTCAAGATTGTGAGAACCCTAGTTACCTTTATGGTACCACTATTAGATTGGATTAAGAGAATTTGAGTTTCTTATGGGTGATTCCATTTGACATTACATTCTTTACTCCATTGTTTAGCACAATTTAATACCATCTCATCATAAGTTGATCGTGTGAGACTAAAATTGCTCTTCTCACCATAGACTCACACCACATACATTTTAGTGAGCTTTGTATGGGTAGGGCTTCACAAGTTGAATGGATACAAAAATTCCCCATCAAATCATTGGAACTATGAGATATCTAATGAAGTCTTGTGGCCTAACTTGGTATATCATTATCATCAAATCGTGATCCACTAGATGGTGGCATGCTCTATGTATTTCTATGGTTAATATTTTTTGACTTAGGCTCATTTTTGGTACAAATATACACTACTATTAGGAGATGAGTATCTTGGTGTGGTATGGGACATTAGGATTTTGTGGTATTTTGTCTAGTGTATTTATTTATATGTGTTTTCCTTGTATATTTGATATATGTGCGTTGCTTTATAAATTTGAGTTATGCATGTATGGTTTGTATTTTGGTTGTATATTTTGTTTTATGTTCATGTATTTGCATTGTTGATATATGTATGTTGGTTTTATATGTTGTGCTAATTAAATGATACATGTAGTATGGGATGCATTTTAGCCTACGTTGAGCATGTGTTTTTCAATAAGATATAAGACATTACTTGATGAGAGATTTCATAGTATAGAATGTGAGTAGTAGTTCATTTGGATGTTGCATATATGATCTTGAATGTGCTATACTGAGTCAAGCCTAATAGGGTTGTAAGATCTTGTGGAATCTAAAGATTTTCATAGATTTCCAATTTTATGTATTATGATCATATGTACATTTGATGTTGGAAATGATGTGTTGTAAAGTTTTGTGCAAAATCTTGGTTTCTTTGGAATGATTACTTGGAATATGTATGTTTTTGTTAGTTTTATTCCATACATATTTGAGGTATTTGGATCTATGGTATTCTTATGTGTTAATAAATGAATGAACAAAATAAGATAATAATCAATGTCATAGTGTACCACACTTTTGGATTATGGATGGATACTTTTTTTTGGCCGATGGATGGGAAAGAAAAAAACTTAATTTAGTGGAAAATTCATGTCTTCATTGATCAATAGCAAGATCTCAAAATATTGTTGAGAATAGCTTGTAGAGTTGAGCTTGAGTTCCTTTGTGTATATTTATTTATTATGTATATTGTTTATGATAGATTTGTACCTATGGTAATTTTCTACATGACCTATGATATCCAATATCATTGATGAGGGTTGTAGTAATTAACCCCTTGTGTATATTGATTATGATGAGATGTACTTGATGGTACTTATTATTATAGTTGATTATTGTACTTAATGAATGGTAATTAGTGTTCACCATGATGTTCTTATTTTACTTGTGTGTTTGTAATATCATTGTAATATTTTACTTAATAATTTTTTTTCTAGCCATACTTTTGGGAGGATTGTTATAGATTGAGGTAATAGTAAATATACATTTGAGATCTTGGGAGATAACACCTTTAGGATTAGTTATTTAATCATAGAAATTGTCCCATTACCAATTAATGGAAACTATCTCAAACATTATTTAAACTCTTAGAGGTCTGAAAGACCCTTTGTACATAGTTATGGTAGGTTGTTTACTTGGTTTGTTTGAGTTAGTTTTTGATTTCTTTGTATTAAGTTTTTTCTTATATTGAGTTTGCTATATTTTCCCTTTGTTTTCCAACATTCTATTGTGCGTGTTGTTTTTCGGTCTATTTTTATTTTGCTTTTGGTTCTTTATTCTTCGATTACTATTTCCTAAGAGCATTCCTTTATATTCTTAAGGGATAGAATTATCTAAAAATGGTGCTTAGAGGGTGACTTGAATGGGATCATGTTAATATTTTTTGTTATTCAAATTAGTCATCAAATTGGTTTTTTATTTTATGTTCATTCATCTCAAATCTATGAACATCGATCTATTGAGGATTGGGGATTTATGTGGTTCAAGGAGAGAATGATTGAGATATTACACTTTATAAACACCTTTAATGTTCATGGGTTGGTTAGGGTAAGATGTTGTGAGTTCGCCTTAAGTAAAAAATCTCTAGGTTACACTATTCTATGATGGCTATTGTGACTCCCAACCTTAGGCTTCATTACTATGAAAAAAGAAGGAAAAATAAAAGAAAAAGAAATTAAGAAAGAGAGAAGAGAAAAATATACATATCATGAGAACTCAACTACTTGTTTAATTCAAGTAACCTTTGCTAGGGATATGAATTATTGGTAGGAAGTAGAGCTCTACTTTGAGTGGAGTTAGAGGTAATTTGTTGGGGCTATAGATGTTTGGAGGGCAGTGAACCAATGCCTAAGTCAAAATATTATATTTTTTCTTCTTGGTATGATAGTAAAGGAATCTCTAAAATTTTAAAATTTCTTGTAGATTGGAGCTCTCAAAATTTTGATGCATCACCCTCATCAAACTTTCAAATTTGGTCATCATGACAAAACTATAAAGGAATATCTTAAACCCCAATTTAATAAGAATATTCTCTTCTCTAGGAGCATGTATCTTGAAATTTATTTGGTCTTAAATTTGTTATCACTGTTTCTCTTCTCATTACTTGTTAGATAATGTGTTCCTTTCATTACTCTTGGGGCATGAAATTGGTGTTGATTTCCTTTCCATGCCTCATAATAATATATTTTATCACTCCTTGGGAGTATGGCCTAAATTTACCACTTTATATGCCTCAACATGAATTTAAATTTTTCTATTGGTGGTCTCTCATGTTGACCACTCCTTGGGGGCATGACCTCAATGTCACCCTTTGTGTGCCTCATCTTGGATTTATATTTTTATCTCATGATGGTCTATCACTTTTATCACTCTAGGTTGAATGAACTTGGTTTCTATCATATTTTAATACCTCATATTTGTATTACCTTTTGATTTTTTTTTTTTAATGGTGTGTTCTCATCATTACATTTTTTGATAAATTTGGGGGGAACAACCTTAATTATCCCCTTTCTAATTTATATGTCATGTCATTAATTTTTGGTACATAAAATTTCTTCACCTCACAATCCTCTTCTATTAATAACCTTGGATGTTCTCCTACATCATAATTATCATCTTATCTCATTACCACCAAGTCCATGGTAGCCTTATCCTTTTATCTATTAACCCTTTCCCTTTTGTTGATTGGCTATCATTTATCTAGATTATTTTGAAACTCAACTTAAGGGGTATACACTTTATATAACTCACTTTATTCCTTCATATCTTTGATATTTTAACATTCATCATAATGACAACCAAAATTTCCATCACTTGTAGCTTACCTATACTTGTTATTCAATTAGGTGGTTACCTTATAACCCTTGATGGAAAAAACATTATCTATTTTTATTGGTTTGGCTACTATCTTTATCTATAGGTAACATAGTACTATGTTTCTAGTTCTAGTTTCTATTAGGTGAGCTACTGTATTTAGTCATGGGTGGCTTACATCAAGCACCCAGTTTATAGTTGTAATGGAAAAAAATATACCTTTATAATTTTGCATTATATAGTGGACTCACTTTAGTGTTTGACTCTCCTAATTTACTTTGTTAGCATATAGTAACAAATTTACTTGAATTCTTTGTAAGAGTAGGTACAAGTCCCATAATGAAGATAAAAGATTAATTTTAAGATTGGTATATTTCCTTTTCAATATAAAATATCCTTTATATTTCATGATTTATATAATTGTTGATCTAGTCTTCCTTTAGTAGACTATTTTGTTTCCTATAAAAATCCTATTAAAGTGGAGGTAAAATGAAATAATGAAATTGTATACTATACCATGTTATTAATTTTTTGTCTTAATTATATCCCATCCCAATATTTATGTGCTTTAATATTGTTTTAACCCTTGTCCATAGCCTAAGCCTTCCCTAGTCATCCATGTCCACTTTACCATATTTTTTTTGTGAATTTTAAAGTTTTCCTATTTGTTAATTACATTTAATTTTATCCCCTCTTTCATGTCCCATTACCCCTTCTTTAATTTAATTTAATTTTTTTCCCTTCCACCCTTTCTCAAACCATTAAATTTTGATCTAGCCCTAACTTATGCCCAATCTCTTCATTATCCCTCCCAAAACCCACTTTCTATATATTACTAATTTAATGTCCCCAACTTGATATGGATTAAGCTTGAAATACCAAAAGGGGATGAATGAGGTATGCACTTCAATCTAACCATTTGTTTTTGAATGATTTTCATTCATATTATCAAATTGTAGGACTTTTATAGAATTTAAAAAAAAAATCTAGACTTAGATATAAAAATAAATTACCCCTTAAGCCTAATAAGGACACATCCTATAAAGTTCCAAGAAGTTGTCTACAAGGTTAAGGCTACTACATGGCTATTTAATAGGGTCAAGGGAACTCATTAGGTTTTGAGGTCCAATTTTATATAAAAGATGATGCAAGAGCATCTTGGGGTACCAAGAAATCCTGGGGTACCAAGTAATCCTACACAACCAAAAATATTTTAAAATTTTATGCTTGTGTTTTATTTTGATTTTTGGTTGTAGGTGCAAATTGTTGAAATTTTCAACTCCTCCAACATAACAAAATTTGGTGATGGATTGTGGGAAAAAATCAAATTATTAATTGATTCAATCTTTTAAAATTGTTTTAAAAGATGTTAATTTTCCAAAAAGGAAAATCTCACACCCAAGATTGGAGTGGACATTTAATATGCTTTGTAACTCCACTTTGAAATTTGAATTTGTATTTTATTGCAAGATTAGAATGCAGGGTGTTGAGGGAGAGTGGAAGGAGTGGGTTGGAGAGAGGGAAGAAAAAATTGAATGCACATGCCAAGAAGAGGAAATCCATGCTAGGAAGGAGTAATGAGCATTTTGGAGGTTTGATTGGCATATTATTATTTTTGGGAAAAGAGAAAAGATTGTTTGGGTCATAATTGTGACACATAGTCTCAGTAAAACGACCATAAATTTCTCATATGGTAATGAAATTAATAATTTCAAAATGAATTAGAAAGCGGGAAATGAGGCGCACCAAACCTAGAAACTGTTTTAGAAAATTTTGACAAATGATAGAGCATTGATAGACAGAAAGTGACAAGTTTTCCTAGTGGTATAGTGGAGGTTGTTTTGAGAAACAAATAGTGGTTTCTTCTCACAAAATTTCTATATATTGATGCTTGCAATTTGGTGAAGGGGGGCTTTGGAGAAGAAGAGTTTTACATACCTAGATGCTGCTGGAATGAAGCTAGAATGTTCAGTTACAGATTTTTGTATGTGTAAATACCATGATGTATGGGAGCATATGAGCTCCATGATATGTAATTCATTTTCAAATTTTGAAATCAATATATGTTGCAGATTTCTCTTCCATATTTTGTTGTTAATGTTTATTTGTAGCCTTCTTGTATAGTGTTGTATGTGTGTTTGGTTTTAGATTTGAAAGGGAGAGTATCCCTCTTCATTAAAAGATCACTAATGATTGAGGTCCTTATCTAATTATTAATTAATATTTTCTAAGGTGAATGATGTCCATTTATTTCATTTTATCTACTATTTTCCATGATCTAAGAATACAAATTCACTTATTAAATTTTTCACTTCTTTTGTAGTTCAAGAGGTGGAATCTCTAGGGACACTCTTATACACTATTATAAAATCACTATTTAGTTCTAAGACCATATGACTTCATTTACCAAGTGAAATTATTCCATTTGAATTGTAGAGGTTGGTTATTCATGTATTTTAGGACCTTACAAGTTTCCATCAAATTGTATGTCTTCTACTTATCTTTGATAGGTGCACCTTTATAAGAAGCTATGTTTTAGGAATATAATCACAAAGAGATATACAATAAAATGAATGAAAAATTAAAACATTAAAAAAACACAAAGACAAATATATGTGGTTCACCCAATATGGGCTACACCCATGGGGAAACATCTAGTTCTTCCTTATATTTATATAACAAAATAAAGGGATACAACCTACAATACATCTGCTACAACTTTCTCTTCTCTCTATCACAATCTCCACTCATAATACAATACCATACATAGTCGTAATATAATGCCCTCATAAAAGGGGGCTGCCTTCTAGGGCAAGAAAAACCAACATAACCTTTATCATCTTATTTGTGACCTAATGATGAATGATCTAAATTTACCACGTAAAAATAATATTTTATTATTTAAATATTCATCTAAAACCCCCTACATCCCCTAGAATGAAATGGGATCCAAAAGGTCAATGAGATTAAGCTCCATAACAACAATATCCCACTTGGAGATTGATCAGGAAGATAATTAGGCTCCATTTCAACAATATCCCATTTGGAGACTTATTGCAACAACTCCATCGCTATTGCACCCATTGGACTAGGCTGTAAATTTTGACTTTAAAAGTTTCTCATCTACACCATCATCTTTGAAGGCCAACTGATATTGAGCAAGAAATAGGTTTCTCCCAATTTGATGCCTTTGTCAACATGTCTATAGTATTTTTGTTAGTGTGTACCTTTTATAGCTTCAATTGTCCATCTTCTAAAACTAGTTGTATGAAATGATACTTGAGTTGGATATGTTTAATATTAGAATGAAGGGTTGATTCCTTTGCAAGATGAATGACACTCTGACTATCACTATACAACTTATTATCCTCCTATTTATTTTTGAATTCCTCCATAAAAATTTGTAACCAAATCATATCTTTACTAGCTTCTATAACAATGTCATACTCCAATTTTGTTGTTTAAAGTGCAAAAAAAATATAATCTAAAAATTCAATTGACTACTGTTCCACCTATAGTAAAAAAATATCTTGTGGTTCTCCTCTGACTATCTATATCACCATCTAGATCTGAATAAACATACCCCTATATATATTTAGAACCTCCAAATAATAATTCCTAGGTAGTAGTACCTCTAAAATACTAGAGAATCCACTTTATTGTGTTCTAATGCTTGTTTCTTGGATTGTTCATATACTTGGTCACAACTCCCACTACATGTGTAATATCTTTCCTTATAAACACCATCATATACATCCAGATACCAACTAATGGTGAGTATAGAATGTTAGAAATGTAGTCTATCTCCTCCTATGTCTTAGGACACATCTCAAGGTTAGTCAATTTAAAATGAAACACCTTCTCTATGTACTCACTTTGAGACAATGTTAATCTATGATTTTTACTATCTCTTGTTATTCTCATATGACCAACAATTTTATTTGTAGACCTAAATCCTTCATTACAAATGAATTAGCTAATTTTATTTTAATCACATTTATATCTTGCATGTTAGAACCTGCAACAAGCATTCCATCTGTACATACAATAATAAGATAATCTATCTGCCATTATCTAGTCTCTTGAAATAAGTACAATGGTCATAATGACATCTACTATAACCTTGCTCTATCATAAACTTGTCAAATTTTAAATACCACTATCATGGATCTTGTTTTAGGATATACAAGCTCTTCTTAAACTTGCATACTAAGTTCTCATTCCCTTTGACCTCATACCCCTATGGTTACTGCATATATATCTCTTCCTCCAAATCACCATGGAGAAAATATAATTGTTTAAGATGAAAACCTTCTACTACCACAAAAATTAAGATAGTTCTAAGTGAAGTTATTTTAAAAACAAGAGAAAATATCTCATCAAAATATATGCCTTTCTTCTGTATAAAACCATTTACAAAAAGTCTTTTCTTGTACCTTCTTTTTCCTCCATGTTCTTCCTTCATCCTATAAAACCAATTTTTCTGTAATGCTCTTTTACCAATAGACAACTAAATGAAGTCCCAAGTTTAGCATTGTATCAAAGAGTCCATCTCCTCTTTCATACCTTGCTCCCACTTCTTTCTATTTCTACTTGCATTTCTTCTTCATAACTTTTTGGTTCACCAAAATCAGTTAACAATAAATAATACAATGAAGGAGAGTATCATTCAGGGGGTCTACTTATCCTAATAGATCTTATTGCAAGAGTTTGAGGTACCTATTGTCATTATTGTTGTTGAAATTTTTGATTGTCTTACACCTTTGGAACTTCATTTTATGTGATTTCATCAAGCACCATATATTATGTGTTTTCCTTTTCCTATTTTTTCCCTTACAATAGATCTTTGTACATGATATTCTCATTGAGTATCACATCTCTACTCCTAATAATTTTTTGATTTTCATAATCCCATAAGTATAACCAAAATCATTAATTCCATATCCAATAAAAGTAAACTTCTTGGATTTTGTCTCAAGCTTTATTCTATTTGCTATATCAATATGGACAAATGCTTTATAACTGAAAGTTTTTAAAAATGAGTAGTTTACCTTTTTACCTATACATGCCTCCTTTGGAATACCACCATCTAGGGAATTTTAAGGCCCTCTATTTATTAAGTGAACAAAATTATCCATAAAATTTTCCCTAAATTTTAAGGGTAATCCACATGAAATTTTATACTCCTTGCACACTTCATGATTGTCCTATTCATGCTTTTTGACACTCCAATTTGTTGTGGTGTTCTTGGAATCAATTAACGAAGGATATTGGCTACAAATTTAGGTTTGGTACTCTATAAATATGTATTATGATGTGCTTTCTAAACTGTTTTCTGTTGAAGGACAATGTAGTGTGGAGAGAGAATATGCTGATTTGTAAGCAAATCTTCAATCATTTCAACTCTTTTGAAAATTGTGAACAAGTGTATGAAAGTTTATTTAGAAAGGTATTAGAAAGGTTTAGAGAAGGTGTTGTTCCTCTTCTGACAAAAATAATTGAGATTGGATCATCTTTTGGAAAAGGAGAGAAAAAGCAGAAAATAAAAAGGGATACGGCTGGTGTAACTCCTCCGACACCCAAGTCTGTAGAGATTGAAGAAAAAGGGGAAATTCAAGTGGTTGTGGATGTAGAAGATGAAGTTTTTGAAGAATGTATTTCGAAAGATCAACTGAAACCAGATGAACCAGAAACAATAATTGCTAAAGACAGTGATGAGGAAAATACTTTGTTTAAGTCAAAGATAATGCAAATCATTCAAGATGCGGATGGCATGCAAAAGATATCCGGAATATGGCTGAATGGTCCATCTTATGAACAAGATTTTATTGAAAACACTCTAGCAAGGTACTTTATTGATAAAAATATTGAGTTGGAAAGTCTGCAAGATGTTCTCCTGGAAGAACTCATTGAATATGTCAAGATATCTATGGAGTTTGTGCCCTTGGAAAGGAAGGAAGAAGAAATGATTTCTCATCTAAACGTGCAATTTAGATTGTCTCTTTCCAGATTGAAGAAGAAAATGAGTGAGCTTAGACAGTGTATTGATTCTACAAATAGAATCTTTAACTATTGTCTTAGGTGGCCCCATGTGGTAGGAAAGTACAAAGATAAGCTTGAAGAGATTGAAAGTGAGCTTGTTAAGACTAAAAAAATTACAGTAGCTCTTGGATAAGAATGGAGATGTGAAGAAGAAATTTTATGATTTATAGATTGAGCATGCAAAAGTTCATACTACTAAGAATTCTCTCATTGATGCTTTTTGGAAAGTCAAAGATATAACTGAAGGGAGATTAGAAAAAATGATTGAGACTCTTAAACTAGGAGAGGAACTAGTAGCAGTAATCACTATTCCTAAGTCTCTTGTGCAAATAATTAACATAACTTCAGAAAACAATAGTCTGATCATAGCCATTGGGATTGCAGTGGATTCCTAAAAGAAATTCCTCCTGGAATTGAAAGCTAAGTATAAAATAATTTTCTGAATCTTCGTAGCAGTTATCAAATTTTGATCAATTTTTGCATCAGTATTTGGGGAGAGAATGGAGTAAGAGATAGTGCAGTTAAATATTTTAAAGGAGAGGATAAGGAAGAGAAGTGTAGAGTGGATGTAGTAGAGCTTTGTCATTGATGTCAAAGGGGGAGAGAATGAAGTGAAAAATTTCCTAACATCCAAAGGGGGAGTAGTAGTTTTGGTTTTGTTATCTTTGGTTTTGACACTTAGTCAATTTTTCACTAAGTGTTGCCATCAATGCCAAAGGGGGAGATTGTTGGCATATGGCTTTGATGAGGTTGACTTTGGCTACTTGTGTTGTCATTGATGGCAATTGGAGTCTACAGTTTGATCTGCAATATTAGTTGCGCTTATACTGACAGAGAATCTAAGTCTTTGTATTCTACTGGTACAGAAAGTAAAGAATAGGACATCCGGTTGGTATGCTGATCCGACTACTTCACCGGATCACTATTTTGAAATGTGGATCTCCAAGGAAGTTTTCTTAGCTCGTACACTATTCTACTGAAGAAGTTTTGTGGTGTTGTATTAATCATAGCTCGAGTTAAGAGGTTCAGTGGCATGCTTATGATCTATTTTTCATTGTGGCCAACATGCTTGATGTTGTGGATCACAAATGTATGTGGAATAACTATTTTTCTATCTTTTATGTTTGGAACCATGGTGTGGGTTCCTTCTATAAGTCTAGCTGACTTATGAAGGTATGCTTCATTTTTAACTAAAGATTTAAGGCTAACATGGCCGATATATGCAAAGAATATTATATTTTGTTGAAAGGCTAACATGTATTGAATTTTTGGGTTAACAGATATATAAGGAAGATTGGAAATTCACTTTGTATATGTGTGTGGTGTGGGTCATGTGAAGAGAGATGTATATGTGTGCGAAAAGAGTAGAAAAGTTGATGCAGGAGAACAGAGCAGAGCAGAACAAATTTGAGCAGAAGGTCCAAAGTCAGATTGTGCGCTTTAGTGGAATTAAATCCAGGCATTTGTAGATGCTATATTCTCAGTTCAAATTTTGTGGTAATCTATATTATAATTGTAAGGAAGTGAGCCTCCTTCTTTGAGCAGTGAGCTCTAGGTAGTGTGCCTGAATACAAGTGCATTCCCCTCTTTTGCTTTACTTTTAACAGAGTAAACTTTGTGGATTAATCTCCACCGTGGTTTTTCCCCTAACAGGGTTTCCACATAAAAATATCTAGTGTTATGGTGATTATTGATGTGATTGCATGTTTTCATCTGTTATGTGCTGCTAATGTAATATAAAGTACTATTATTGCTGTTGATGGTTTTTAGATATGATTTGTTAGTCAAAATAATTGAACACTGATTCACCCCCCACTCTCAGTGTTCCTTGCATCCAACAATGGATACTATTTTTGATAGAGTACATGATCTGAATGCAAGCAGTGATGCAAAATTTTGTAGAGTTGAGCAAATAAGTTATGAAAGTTGAGAAGAGGTGTGTGAATGTAAAGCAAAGCAAATAAGTGTATCAAGTCAATATTTTTGATCTTTAAAGGAACTAAATCCAACATATGGTAGATGCATTTTGTATTAGTTCAAATCTTGGATGTGAAG
The DNA here is from genome assembly GCA_007258455.2 of Sequoia sempervirens. Classification (NCBI taxonomy): domain Eukaryota; kingdom Viridiplantae; phylum Streptophyta; class Pinopsida; order Cupressales; family Cupressaceae; genus Sequoia; species Sequoia sempervirens. Next base: position 73,152 of record VDFB02078558.1, on the reverse strand, counting down.
CCACTTCTTTCTATCTTTCCTTTCTTTGTGAACAGTGAGTTCACTTGGACAGCGAGTCCACTTGGTAGTGAGCCTTTCTATAATATCTTATAACTAGTTATAATATATTGTGAGTAAATCCTCACCGTGGTTTTTCCCTTTTTGGGTTTTCCACATAAAAATCTTAGTGTTCATGTGTTATGTGTGTTATGGGTATTTCATGCTTTCATTTCTTGTTGTAGCTAAGTATGATTTGGTAATTGGATGGTTAGTGATTGGATGGTTTAATAGAATACTGATTCACCCGCCTCTCAGTATTTCAAGTGTTCAAGAATTGGTATCAAAGATTGGCTCCTTGGAAGGAGCTTGACCACTTTTGGGAAGATCTTGGAGATTGAACACATGGTTGATAGAAAGTTTCCTATTCCTTCAGAAGATATTCCTACTATTGGATACATAGAAGAAGATTGCATGCTTGAAAAATATGGAGAACTTAAAGTTTCTCTTGAAGTTCTTGACGAAATTGAAGATGAAAACAAAGATATGAAGGAAAATATTAAAGAAGCAAATGATTGCATTAGAAAATTGAGAGAGAAAACCAAGAAGTTTAGAGAAAGTCACAAGGAGGTCAATGGACAATTGAAATAAAAAAAATGAGAACATCACCAGACTAAAAGTGCAAGTGGAAGAAAAGAAAAGAATAGACGAATGTTTGAATGGAATGGTAAAAAGAAAAACTAATGAATGCACAAGGCTTGAACAAGAAGTGGTAAATCTAAGATCAGATCTGGAGAAAGAAAGAATTCATGAAGATAAATTCAAGACAATTTCTACAATGCTTGATGAGTTGATTGCAGGTCAAAAAGCATTTAAAGACAAAGGTGGTTTGGGACTTGAAAAAGGAGAAATATTAAAAGAAGATCATACAACTAATGCAAAGAAGATCAATAAACTAGAGAAGACTAAAGACAAGAAGAGCAATAGAAAGATATAGAATCAAAGAAACAATGCTAGAAGACCCCTTGTCAGAAAAAAAATGCTCAAAGGTACCCATATTTTAATGGTATTTGTTATTCTTGCAATAAATTTGGATATAGAGCAATGGAATTTAGAAGCAAAATGATTCAGAATGTTTCATCTTTTATTGTTCAATGCTTTACATGCAAGAAGTTTGGACATAGAGCAAATGAATGCAAAAGTCAAATGATGAATGCACATAGCAATGGTAGAATGATTCAACCTTTCAATGGTTAATGTTATACATGCTATGCATTTGGATAGAAGGCTAATAAATGCAGATCTAGGATAAATGGAAGGAATGTTGTTCAAAAGAATGTTATATGTCACAATTGCAATAGACTTGGACATATAGCTAAATTTTGCAGAAGTAGAAATACAAGGAAGGATAATTAGTAAAAATGAATGAACCGGTTAAAAAGATTGATCCAATTGAAGTAAACAAGGAAATGGAAAAGATCTAGATAAAGAAAGAGGAGATTGAGAATAAGGAAGAATTAGAGAAGACAAATGAATTTGTACCACCCCCCGGTGTAGATGATTCCTTCGGGAATTGAACCTAAGCATTGGCTTAGGGGGAGCAATGATAGATAATCAAATAACCCCTTGCTGATATGGGGTGCCATGTCTTGGCATCAAGATATGTGATGGAGATGAGAAATTATAACCTTCTAAAGAAGACACGAAAAGAAAATATGAAAATATGGAGTTTTGCGAAGCAATTTAGGGTCTACTATAGCATAGAGAAGGGTTTTACCAGCTTTATTATTTGGCACACTGAATGTGAATTATGGCATAATCAAGGATTATAAGTTCCTATTTTTAATTGATTTCATTTATTTTTATGTATTTGGAGTGAGTAGAGTGTGTTGAAGTGAATTTAAGAGATCAAAGGTGATTTGCGAAGTAGAGGATCCAAACCCTAGTTCTGGTTGAGCAAGAAAAAGGTATTTAATGTTGTCTAAAGCTGAAGTAGAGTTTGTTTTTTGATGCATTTGAATTCAATAGAAATGGCAACACCTACAATAGTGAATGTGAGTGAGAAACCCAAACCAAAATTCAAGAAATTCCCCATGAAAGTTTTTGAGAACGACCCGCTCAGAGCTTTTTTGAGTATTCCATATAGGGTTTTGCCTACAGAAGACACTAGGGCATACATCCACGAGAAAATTTAAGATTATAACCACACAAGATTCAAATACCTATGGACTGATCAGTTGATTGGAGATGATTATCGAATTAATCCAGAATATGAAAACTTGGTAAAGAAGAAACTAGATGTCTGGCAATGGTTTCCATGTTTCATTTATGATGATGAAACTAAATACATGAGAATAGAAAAATAAATCAAATGAGAAATTCCCATGGGAAGACACTGGATTAAAGCCACTATGGTGCATAGTAAAGATCTCATTTCCAAATGGAAACTTTAAGCATTTATGCACAACAGATGGGATTAAATTCATGGAGTGAAGCCATGGGTAGCCTAACTTCACACGAGATTGGTCCGATGACTAGATGATGTAAAATGAGACACACATGTAATGTTTTCAGTCCAACTTTCAAAGAAAGAGTTATCAAACCTATTGTAGGGCAAGCAAAACCATTATGCATTTTGATACATGCTTTCGACTTTTCATATGTATCTTGATAAAGCTCATGCACAAATAAAAATTCTTCAGTGATCACATTCTCTACACAAACATGATCAATTAATATCTCATTAGTAGGATTGTCATTGATTCTTCTAGCTATGTAAAGAGGACCCTTAGGTGAATGTTTTATTATATCATTTTGTGAGAAAGCAATGTCAAGCAACATATTAGTTAGGCCCTTATGAGGTTGAACTTCAATAAGTCCAATCATAGTCTCTAATTTCTTCGTGTTTTCAGCATTCGTGTCATCATTCATCACATCATTCTTTGTTTCACTAGCTTTGAAAAAGGAAATGTTAAGATTTGGCATAGGATTGGTAAAGATTTGTGAATTTTGGTTAGGATGGGCTATAGATTTATTAGTTTGATCATTAACACCACCAATTTGAATATGATAAGAATCAATGAGGTCTTGCACAAGATGTTTAAGACCCTTACAATATTCCGTATCATGTCCCTTTTTTCAATGAAAATGGCAATATGTATTTGGTCTATAGTTAGAAGGTAGAGGCTTAGTAGGATCAGGAGCTCTAATAGGAGGTACGGATATTAGGTTTTTGTTTAAGATATGCAACATGGTATTATGAAGGGTGTTGGGTAGAGGTGTGAATTGTTTGTTTCTATCGACAAATGTGTATGAATTTTTTGTCTTTATAGCAGCCACTTGGTTATCAACTTGTTGAGTTGGTTGAGGTGGATTAAGTTGTAAAAATACCTTATGTTTCCTCTTGAATGGTTGATAATTGTTATGAGACTTGGATTTGGATTTTTCAAGATGACTAGAGGGAGTCTTCACTTCACAACTACTAAGTGAATTTTGATAATCACGAAGGGTGGTACACATCTATGTGAAGGAGAAACTTCAACATCTCAAGCTTAGTTTGGAATTTGTTTTATAAATTAGAAACAAACATTCTTTGAAGGTCATCATCAGGAATTTCAATGTTAATTTGTGAGTAAAGCGTCTAGTATCATGCTATGAAATTGGTGACTTTTTCATCATCCTTTTGTTTGCATGTCATTAAATCAACCAAGGTCATCTTAGGACCCATATGTATTTGGAAATGATTGTAGAAGGAACCAATAAGATCATTGAATGAGTGTATTGAATTATTTGGTAAGGAGAAAAGTCGTTCCAAAGCAGTATCCTTCAAGGATCTAGGGAAGTGTTTAGCAAAGAGTTTATCCTCAAAAATGAGTTCACAACATAGGGTTGTGTATGTGGAAACATGGCTAATAGGATCTCCTTTCCCACCATGTTTCTCAAATCTAGGGATCTCTATACCTTGTGGCATTTGTGTTCTCAATAGCTCCAAGGACAAGGGGTTTCTTTTGACATATTGTGAAGGTTGGCCATTTTGATTTTGACTTAATGTAGCAATTTATTGTTGAAGGGTTGAAACATTTTGTAAGAGTGTGTTAAGGACATGATCATTGTGAGTGTTGTGAGATGGAGGTGTATAAGGTGGAGATGTATATGTATGTGGAGGGAAAGTGACTTGTAAGTTTGTGAGAGGAGATGGATTAGGAGATATGGGATTTGAATGCACAAAGCTAAAGGGAATCCCAGTGGAAATACCTAAGGAAGTGTTGACATTGCTAGTAGGTTGTATGTTTGCTGTAATAGTTGGATTGGTGTATGTTGGAATAGAGGTGATGGTTGTGGAAGGAGTTGGATTTCCACCTTGACTTTGAGTATACCCCAAAGCTTGAGCACAACTACCTAGGGGGAACATGTTTATTAATGAAATGAGCTAAGCCATGAAAAATCTTTATTCCTTGTTCATTTTCAATTATTCTCCTCACATTATCTATCATAGGGACCACATTAGGAGCATTGCAATCAAAACTCAGAAAATCTTGCAATTTATCAAGTTCTTCATCCAATCTTCTAAGGGTTTTAGGAGGGACAATAGTAATCAATGTATTAACAACAATCACATTAGGTGTAGGTATGGAAGTCATAGGAAATGAAGTGTTAAGGTTATGATCCATAGGGGTTGACTAGTGTCAACACTATGAGTGAAAGAGTTAGAAAACTAAAGATCCACGATGAATGGTGTATCACAGGATGACATGAGTCTCGAAATACATCTCATGACAATATTGGAAATAAGACACCAAGTTGTGAAGCTCATACAAGTTTCACAAACTTGGTGTGCACCCAAAATGGATAAGAGGTAAAAGGAAATAAAATAGCCTACAATGTAAAGTGTAATGCAGTATGTTAAATAAATTTTCAGATTTTAAACAAGATAACTTTCTAATTGTGCTATGAAAAAAACCTAAAAAATATATCTTTTAGATGTAATTTTGAACTCCAACAATGCACTGATTTTGACAAATTATGCTTAATATGATTAATTTGAGATAACAAAAATTTCGCAGACTGTAACAACAAACTAAAAATAACAAAATAGAATGAAGAAACAAAGATTTTAATGCCCATCAAAATAGGGAAAAGCCCTAATTAGGGACTCATTCAACCATGGGTGAATGGTTCCTAGCTCAGGGTTTTGGAAAATGAATTTACAGATTTATGAGTTGATTCTTATGGTTTTGAGATTCTAGATTGAGATAGGTGGTTACAGTTTTAGTTTTCTGTAAAATGAAGTTTAAATGAAAATGCAAAATAGTGCTAAATGACAAACTAGAGGACCTAATTTGAAATGAAATTTTGATTCAATTTGCAAATGCAAATGAATGATGATGCAATGCTATGTAAACACTATGCAAAATGGCTGATATTTTTTAATTTTCTAGATTTTAAAGGATGCAAAAATGCAAACATAAAACCCTAAATGAGATGCAAACTAATGCAAATTAAGATCCCTAAATGGGATGAAAATAAATGCAATGCAATGCAAATGAATGCAACATCTAGATCTAGGACTGAAAATGAACTCTAAATCAGCAAGGTATGATTCTCAAAAGTCAGGTTCATCAAAATGAAACGAAGAAAAATAGGGTAAATGGATGGAGTGGATTAAAGGTGGATGTAATAAGAGACTTATTTTCCTTTATTTCATTAGGAAATGAGATCCACACAATGAATTGATTATCAATCCTTCGTGAATCAAGTCAGCAAATTTCCTTATCCTTGAAGGATGAGGGTCAAGGTCAAACAACACTTTGAGGAGAAAAACTAAAAATAGCAAATCAATACCAAAATGCAATCTAACAATTGAAACAAAAATATCAAGCTCAATACTGACATAACCATAAATTAAATTGCAAATCAAAGAAGGGCAGAATGATTTTTACCAGTCACCAAAAGTGCTTTTTCGAAACAGATCCAGGATTCATTTGCCCAGGGGTAAATGGGTCCACTGTCAGGGTTTTTCTATAGCTTTTAAGAGCCTTTGATAGAGATCCAAATCTTTCAATTTTCCCAGGTTTCATAGTTAGAATGTTAGAAATAACTTTGAGATCTTAGTTTCTGTGAGAAGACAACAACTTTGACAACTTTTGCAACTTTAACAACTTTGTAAATTTTGCTCTTCAAAAGGTCTTCAAGCTTCCTTCCACCTAGATCTGCAATCACACACACAAGAGAGAAAAAATATTTGTTTTGGGTGAATATGGGTTTGCCTTGGTCAAACCCCATTTTGGTAATCAAACCTTGAATTGAAAATGAAACATGAAAGAGGGAATGAAGAATGAACAAAACTATGTTACCAGTCAACAAACCCTTGAATGAAACCTTGATAAATGGAGATCTTAGGAAGTCTGCAACATGCATAAAATAGATGAATTGGATGTGGATCTTGACACTTGAACCTTTCTTGAAATGATGCTTTGAATGCTTGATTTGATCATGAAACCTACATCACAATGTTAGCTCCAAAATCATGCATGATGCAAGAAGAATTTGACATGATGGATGGATTTTGAATGCTGCAATAAAACTTTGATATTTCTACTCTTGAATGCCTTTGATCACTTGTGAAATGCTCTTGAAAATCATATAAAGTTGCTCATGAAAGTCTATGTGAAACTTAGTGAAATAACCTTGTATTTATAGGTATGTATCCTTAATTTCTCAAAATTCAAATATCACAAGCCAACTTGAATTATGGATTTGAAAACATTAAAATACCACCAAAAACATAATTTACATTTAGGTCCTAAGATTTTGGTAGGACCCATTTTCCCATGGGAAAATGGATCCGAGGTCCATAAACCTAGGACACACATTGCTCATTGTAAAGTGTTATGTTTAGGCATTAATAAATTTCGGGTTTCCCCTTCGGAAAATGTAATTAAATAGGCTTGGAAAATGAATTAAAGGGATAATTAAGGCATAATTAATTAAGAGACCCCAAATAAGTGTGTAAATGTAATAAGATACATTTAAAAACACTAAATTAAGGAAATATTAAGTTCGATTTAAATAAGGACGGCCCAAAAAAGTGAGAAAATGTAAAGGGATACATTTTCTGTCACTACAGTAAGAAATTATATTTACCATACTAGAACATAGAACATAAATATGCAATATCACTTTGTCAAGGAGATGGTTGAACCCATGAGTCTAGATGGAGCATTGATACTCAAGAAAAAAAGCTTTCTTTGAGTAAGCCTATAATTACTATCAAGTTTATATAGCATAAGGATGAATTAGGCTTGTCTCATTATCATGCATGCAATTAGCTTCTTGAATTGCATATCATAGTCTCTCCTATGGTAAATATCAAGAAAAGGAATGTTGAGCACAATTGGAGTTTGTGGGGTATAGCATAGAGTTATGGTTATGTTAAAGAGGAAGGTTTGAGGTACCACATGCAGCTACAAGTGGTTTGATATTTGTAACATGTTATCTCAAGTTTAGGATTGGTAGTGGTGGTTATATAATAAGATATATACATTGATAATATTTAGTAAGCAACTATTGATTTGTAGTATGCAACAACATATAGTCATTTACAATGAATATCCATACATAGGCATCATGTTTGGTGACATTTACAATATATTGATGTCATGGTATGAAGATAGCATAATTTTGTGAATCTTGTTATTCTACAAGTTGGTTGGGCATATAGATAGTTGGTATTCCATGATTACATTTATAGTTATCTAATTATGCGATTGAACTGAGGCTAGGTAGTTGGTTAGTTAGTTTGTTGGTTGTTTGTTTGTGGTCATGAGTGCTAAATACTCTGTATGATTGTAGAAGAAGGATATATTGTAATCTTGTAAATTGAGACTTTGTCAAGAGACTTGAAGTATTGAAGCAATGGATTTTGAATAATATAATGATAACTATCTTTTGGTGGTGGATGGGCTTTCTCTTGTAAGAGTTTTCTATATAAAACTAGTGCCTTATGTATTCTAGTAGTTTTGTATTATATTCCACACACTTCCTTTAATGTTGGTAATTAGATACTACATCTATATAATTAATTTTTACTACATTATTTAAGTATTTGTGTATCCAAGTATATTGGTTGATTGTGTTCCTTAATCCCAATAGAATGTCTTCAAATGCTACATATCAACATGTTGAACAAGGATATATGAAATTCACCTATAACAACTAGTTTAAAGAGGTGAAATTTTTAAAATTTGAACCAGAATATTTAATTAAAATTTAAAGTCATTTCTATGTGTCTTGAGATTGAACTAGATCAATCTTGAATACTCCAAAAATAAACCTTGAAGCTAAAATGATAGTATTTATATAAGAAATAAATAAGTTAAAATATGTAAAAAAAAAAATACAATAATAGTAAGTAAATGGCAAAATATAAAACAAACAATATATTATAAAAATCAATAAAAAAATAATGAATATATCATTGGTTCTATCAATATATCAATTTAAAACATTACAATACAAAACTAAATGGAAAATGGCATGGGTATGCTAATTCCATGATTAGAATAATGAATAGGGATAACATCAAGTCAGTGTTGCGTGAATAGGAGAGTAACCAAGATGGATCGAGCAGCAAGTGGATGCCGTCAAGCCTTTCTAATCTACCTATAAATTCTGTGACTCATGATGTTACTATGGGTGTCTAATCAGTGGGAAGGAAAAACGTCAATTCTACAACTAAATTAAACATTTATGCAGCCGAGTTTTCTTGAATTCTGCCTCGTGGCAGATTCTCACCCATACCATCTTTTGGAGCACTCCGGCTGATTCTTCTATGTCTTTACTGTGATAACTCTGTCAGTTTTTGAGTTATACAAAGTCTCAAGCAATCAACAATCCAGTAAAAAATTGAAGGGAAATCAGAAACCAATCCCTGTTTATAAACAGCCCATAGCAAGTGCACTTTGGAAGATCAGCACAGAAATCTTAAACAAAAGCAAAATCCAATAATGCTTCAATTAGTTCTCATTTAAAGCAAAGAGAAAACATAGTTGATTGGCATCCTTGTAAACAATGGCTGCTGAATACAGTGGGAAATTGAAGAGGAGATTTAGAAAACATTGTGATGATCCCATTGCGAATGATATCAATGACAGTCAAACAGATACAAATGAAGCAGACACTGCATTTTGGGGAAGAGGGGTGGAAAGAAAAAGAAGTAGATTTATAGGAGTAAGACAGAGGCCATCAGGGCGATGGGTTGCCGAAATCAAGGACACCATACAAAAGATCAGGCTGTGGCTCGGCACCTTCGACACGGCGGAGGATGCAGCCCGGGCTTATGACGAGGCAGCCCGCCTTCTGAGAGGCAACAATACAAGAACTAATTTTTCTCCCACTTCCTTTCCTCATCGAGAAAGGACCTCGGCCCTCTCATCCAGGACTGCCCGGTTACTACGGCTCCGGCTCAACCAGGCCAATGGAAGAAATAATGTTGATGGCATCCGCTGCGCTAACGCTGGTATGACTTCAAAATCAAATTGTTCAGAGGTAAGTAGGCTTGCTCATCAGTTGGATATGATCAAATCTGATCTTGAGTCTCCTGTTACGCCAAGCTCTGATGTTGAAGAGGAATCTGTTAGCAGACGGGGAGGTAAGTTTTTAGATCCCAGCCTAAGCCTCAATTCTAATAATAATGACTGTAGCAACTGCAATTTCAATGACCAAGAACTTGAAATTGTCCGGCCAAATTCTTGTTCCATCACAAATGGAGGCAGAGAGAATTTTCTGGCAATGTTGATGGAAGCAGAGGATGGTACTGATTATATTGACAGCTGTTCTCCCTTTGGTCGATCCCTTACACCGGTTGAGTGCATAAATAGGCGTAACTCTGTAAAAAGAGAAGTCACAGAGTTTGATGGTGCTCCAAATTTAATGGGTTCAGATGAATTTGTTAATAGCTATTCTCCATTTGCAGCCCTTGCAGAAAATATGGAGGTGGAGAAACCATATGGCAGCATGGGCTCGGTAGAGGCTTTGGGAGAACAAAATATTTGTGTGTTTAGAGAGGCTGTGAAGAGTAGGATGTATGAAAGGAAGTTCTCTTCTTCTCTGTATGCTATGAATGGGATCTCTGACTACATTAGTTTTACCGCTGAGCCCCCAGTGAATTTGTCACAAGCTTCCAAGTTTGAAACTGGTGGTGGGATGTGTCCCACTTCATCTGAAATGGTGTGTCTTCAGCAGAGTCAGTCATTACTATCATCATCATCTTCTTCTTCTGCCAATGATTCGGCACAGGATGCAGATATCCTGGAGATGTTGTGGAATTCGTGGGACTTGGCTCCCATTTGTTCTGTTAATTGATTAGCAGAAAATAATTGTTTGGACTGATATTCAAAAAACATCTGTTTGCAATGTATAATAACACAGATTGGGAAAAAAATATCAGCGAGACAGTTCAATCCAGGAAACTCCTTAATGGAGACCTACTAGGCTTTCTATAATGTTCCTTAACCCCAGATGTGTTAAGAGTAATCTAGCACAGGTGCATGGTACAACTTGTTACCATTGGTTAAGAACATTTCCTGACTGCACTTCATCATACCAAATATCCAAACTTCCACTGTAAATATTTTTCTATTTGATTAACTTAATTATTATATTTTTTAAAAATTAAGGGGTTCTATAGGTCCATGCCCTTGAAAATAGAAGCTCAATACAACAGTTCAATACAAAGGGTTTACAAATAGCTAGTAATCAATTAAAAGAGGTGCCAATAATCACCCCCTTCTATTATGCTATCAATTTTTACATTTTTAATGAGATCACATCATTAGTTTTATGTGTTTTTTTTTTTTCTTATTTTAAATTACAATTTATTTATATATTCTATGTGTCGAAGGAGGCATAACTTCTTCCCTTTTATTATTGTTTCTAATTTTTGAAATACATTCCTCTTCAAAAGAATCCATCTCTTTAATGTCTTATATATCTTTTCTAAAGTAGCATATGATAATTCTAAAATTTTCAAAATTGTTTTCTATTTATTTCTTTCATGTTCTTATTTTTTTTTAGAATCCTTAGGAAACTTGACATTTTTCCTCCCTACTCCAACTTCTTTCTTTTGATGTAACACCTTTTCCTTAACCGCATGTGTTGATTCCATCTCCTTAACCTTACCATTCTCTAAGACTTAATTTTTCTTATCTAGATTCTCTTTCCTTCTAGTATTGACCGATTGATGCTAAGGAAATGCATCCTTCCACCAAGGGGGGTCACTCATAAGGCTCTTTATTTCTTGTACATTCTTTTGGCCTACAATCTACTTGAAAATAATTCCATTAACAATAATGATTTCTCATAACCTAACAAGTGATTCAAGAATTCATTACCTATTTATAACTTGGTTTCTTCAAGTAGACCATTACTCAAATTCATTTCCACAAGAAGCTTGGGCCACATTGTTAGTGCATGCCTATGCGTATCAAGAAACATAGTTATTAACTTTTCCAAAGAATGTAATATCTTTTTCAAAGAATAGTGTATCCCAAAATGTAGAGAGAGATTCACAAGTTTTACCCATATAAGTGCTACTCAAGTTTTTGTGAATTGATTGAAGCAGGGAAACCATAATATTAGGAGTGAAGATTCCTCGTCCAACTGTAACTAGGGACCCTTTTCTAATATTATGTTCATATCATTTGAGAAATCATAAAAAAGCACAAAAAACTCTATGCACAACTAGGAAGAGGCTCCAAGTCTATTGAATCCATTTATTCAAGTTAAGAAGAGACAACCATTAAGAATTGAACTTCCTAATTGACCCCTTCTTTGAGTAATGCTCCATCTCAATATCATCATCTTATCCTAGTTCAAGAACATCTTTTTGAGCAATTCAAAAGCTGTTAAACCCTACTGTTTGCTCAACACCCTTGTGCATCAACTACTCCTTGAATTCTTATCCCAAGTATGCTAGGTAATGAACATGAAAGACTCTTCATAGATTTTTTGTTAGATTTTTCTTTGGTATATAGTACTTTCTTGCTTTATCACCCACCATCTTGTAACCTAATTGAACTGTAAATTTTTGGGGATAGGCACTTTCTTACACTTCTAGGGTTTTGCACCTAAAAGGAGAGAGGAATCCCTAAAATCTAGGTGGTTCATTCAAGACTAATGCAAATATGATTGAAATATGTCTAAATAGAATGCCCTAAATGCAAAGAATTGATAAAAGGGATGAATTATTATAGTTAAACTTAAGAAATGCAAGATGTTTGAAAATACAGTGTAGTATGTAAACATAAACTAAATAACTTAGAAATGCAAATGAAACAAAACAGAAAACTGTAAAACTAAATGTGTGCACCTAGAAATGTGTTGCAAACTGGAATGAGGACTGAAAATGCTGCTGATTCTAAAATTTTAGCCTACTGGGACATGCCATTCTGGGCCACCTAGTCATAGATCTAGAAAACTGCACCGGAGCCTATTTTAGCCAAATGGGTATCCAAATCTATAGAAAACTCTGAAAAACATGTGCAGTGGGACTAAGTTGCCATTGCCAGTGACTTAGTCCACTTTGACTTTTCTAAAAATCCGAAAGTGGAAATGGAAGCTCTCGATATGCACTTTCTACTCCTCTAGGTATTCGGATCTAAAACTCTAATTTTTGACACTGTAAGTGACTTTTTGTGTAGATTGTGATCTAGTCAACAAGGAGATGACTTCAACAAGTTTGCAACTTATTCTTCAATGATTTCCAAGTCTTCCAAATACCTAAATTTGCAAACACACAATGAAAGAAAGAGAAATGTTGAATGTTAGGGAATGGGGGTTTGCCTTGGTCAAACCATTTTTAGGTAATTAAACCAAATGAAGAAATAAGATGAAGCATGGACATGAAATGAAGGGATTAGAAACTTTCCATGATGATAGATCTTAAATTTTTGCAACAATGGATGAAGATCTACCCTTGAATGTTTGAAAAATGATCTTGAATGCTCTCTAAATGACCTAACCCTAGCTTGCTTGACTTGAGATGGAGAATGAATGATGGATGATGATGATTGAGTCTTGAATTAGGGTTTAAAAGCTTGTTTATATAGGCAATCCTCCTAAAATTCCCATTAATTTGACCCCCAAGGCTGACATGAAGGAAAATTAAACTTAAAATCCAATTTTTCCCACTCGAACCTTGAAAATAGCCCAAATGGGACTAAGTCGCCAAGTTGGGTGACTTAGTCCCACCTGGATGGGACTAATTCACCCAGATGGGTGACTTAGTCCCACAAGGGCTCTTTTGCCAGCTAGGTTGTCGGGGAGTGAAGAATTTTAGTTTTTATGTTGTTCTAGTCTGGTCTTTGAACAAATTAAGCCTCAGGATGCACAATATGGGGCAATAGGGGCCTATTAATGATGGTGTAAAGGGTAATTAGGGCTAAGGACACAAAGTTCAATGTGAAAGTGTAATTAAATACACTTTACAACATTAAAATGAGGTCCACTTAGCCTAGAAGGGCACAACATCCAATGTGAATGTGTAAAACACATTACAACACTAGATTAGAATTAGGTTTAATTTACAAGCCTTCTAGATTAATGTGAGAATGCCATTAAATACATTTTACAATATTGAATTAGGGGAAAATAGGTCTATTAGTCTAGAAAAGTCTGAAAGTCTTTTACAACACTTTACAACACCTTTAGAAGACATCGTTAGATGCATTTTATTCAGTTTGCAGGGGCCCAAGACCTAATGTAGATGTGTAAGAAACCTCACAACACTAAATCGAGGACTTATTAAGTCCAATTTGTCATTAATTATTCCCATATCAAGTGTGAAAATGTCAAAGGATCCATTTTTTTGTGCTACATTTAGCCCCCACTTTAGTGAGAGGATGAACTTGCTTCAAACTCACACTAAAGTAGACATTCAAGAGAATTCCATTTGTACGAATGTGGATGACAAAGAATGACAGAGATCAAGGCATCAGTCAAGCCCCTAGGATCCAAGATCCTAAGTCAAACCAACATAAGCACAAAAGGACACACACAAGGTGAATGATTTTCAACAAAACAAGAAATGCGATCATGCAATGGCAAGAACTATAAGGAAGAGAAGTATAAATAAAAAGGTGGATCAAGCTTCGACCATTTTTTCAACATGATGTGGATTATATCTAAGCTATTTTTCCAAAAATGCATACTCACTCTGAGGCGACAAAACTCTTGGTTGTTCGCTAGGTGAGAAGTCCAAAAAGGTGAGAAACATACACTCATGGCTTGTATGCAATCACACACACGTAGGTGGCTATGGGGAAAGTCATGCCTCAGAATGGGCTTCCCACTCAACCATACCAAAGTTATACCTCCTGATAACTTTGATAAGGCGTCACACAAAAATGGTCTTCGAGCTCTATGAGGTAAGAAAAACTTCGTATGCTTGACACTCATAGACATTGTAAATGCAAAATAGTGTAAGATTTGTTCAAAGGGATTTTTCTTAGTTCGTGCAAGGTCTCATCTTAGGGAACATCATGCTTAATGTATCCAAGAGAGGAAAAGTGCAAATGGTCTCATCTTGTTTCCAAAAGAGGACAAGTGCAAGGTCTCATCCTGGGAAACATTGTACCTAATGTTTCCAAGAGATGAAATCACAAGAAAAAGAAAATCACACAATGAAATGTGAGTGTCGATGTATGCCCCCACTTTAAAGTGGTTGCTAACACCATTGCTGTGAGCAATTGATTTAAAGTAGAAGAAGATACGAGATCTTAGTTGGAAATCCCTATGCAAAGTCATATGTTTCCGATGAGCTACGTCATGAAAATGGTAGTATGTTATGTGCAAACCAACTTAAGGCATGTCGTACGCATCCCAAGCTTTCTCTTATACGATTATGAAAGGTGATCAACTAGCCGAAAAGAGGCAATGACAAGTGACATACAAGGACAAGGCTATCTAACCCCTTGCCCCCACTTAGTGTAGGGAAAGGGTGAACCAAAATGATTGATGAAATGCATGGTAGAGTGAAAATCAATATCAATTAGAGGAATGAGGTGCCCCCACATAAGGAAGAGCACCAAACTCCTTAAGATGTTGGATTTTACTAATCAAAGCCTTACATTCATTAGTGGGATGACTACAAACATTGTGATAGGTGCAAAATGAAGTCTTGTAATAGCATTTCTTTTGAGTTCTTGGAGGGAGAGATATCAAGTGATCTTGGAGGAGTCTCGACAAGATACCTTCTTGATCAATAGTAGAAGGTGTTTCTGTAGTTTGTGACAAAGATACCTCTTTCTTAGTACAATATGTCATACCTATGCAAGAATCTTTAGATGTCGAGATTTTTTTCTCTCCATTACAAGAGGGTGTAAAATCTAACGAACTTAAAGCATTGGCGTTGTGTGAGATGACATTGATGTTAAGCGAAGATGGCTTTGTTTGTTGCATTGCTTGCAAAGGAGAACAATAAATACCAGTAATGTCGATCAGTTCAGGATGTACTACTATTAAAGTTGTCATAGAAGGGTGTTTTGTGATAGTGTTGATGTTGAGTGAAGGCTTGTTTATTTCTATCAAAGGACAATAACCAAGACCATGAGTTATTTCTTGTGTGTTAGGTTCGAAGGGGACACAAATACCTTATTCTCTAGCACCACATCCTTTGCCACTATAGCCAAGCTGTTTAATAAACTCATAACCTTTTCCATAAAGCTTTTTCATTGCTTTTGGATTGGGTGGTTGTTCGTGGTTAAGTTCGTCAAAGTTTGTTGTGTAATTGTCATCTTTGTCTAAAGTGGTGGAGGTAGATGCTTTCAAAGGTTCTTCTGAATTTTGTGTTGACATGACTTCTTTTTTGTTTCCCTTGTCAGAGGCCTTGTTTATGATCTTGTATTCACCCATGAATGTTGGTGTGAAATATAAGGAAGCTCAATCATCATCTAATAGCTTTGTGACTTGTTCAATATGTTTGTCGTTTTCATTTTGTTGCATAGGTTCCACTTGTGTGGTTGGTGTTAATGTATTCAAGGGATTCACTTTGTTTTTCTCAAGTTGTAAGACACTATAAGGCTCATGATCATCGTCAAGTGTGTACACTTTGTTGTTGTAGATGTATTTCATTTTACAATGAAGAGTATAAGGAACCCCATTCATTGCATCAATCCATGGTCTACCTAAGAGAAGATTGCATGAAAGTTCATGAGGTATAACATGGATCGGTGTTTCCAATGTGGCCTTCCCAATTGTAAGAGGTAAAGTGATCACCCCAAGCAGTTTTTTTTCGACATTGTCTAATCCCTTAAGAGATAAAGAATCAGGTTGAATGTTTGATTTATCAATTCCAAGCCTATACAGAAGGCTCACACTACACACATTAAGGGTAGAGCTAGTATCAACAAGAGTCATTTTTTCCCTTTTTGTTTGTATTGAGCGATGATCATGAAAGCATCATTTTGTTTTTGCACTTCCAAAGAGGGGAGTTCACTTTGGTGGAAAAAAATGTCAACATTCAATCCTTGAATTAGGGCTGCTATGTCATTTAGTTGTGCATTAGAAGGGATAGGAACTTGTTGTAAGGCTGTTTGGAGCATAGCGTGATAGTTAGGTGAATTGTGAATTAAATCCCATAGGGATATCTTTGCAGGAGTATTATTAAGTTGTTCAACAAGATCACACTCATTAATGTGTGAATTTAATTGAAGATCTCAAGGAAAATTGGGATTAGGCAAAGGTAATGGTGTTGGGGTTGGTTGTGGTGGTCGCGGATTGCTTCTAGTGTGATATGTATGAGCAATGGTATTATGATTTAGTTGTTGCAAAACATTGTTCTTAGGTGGGTAAAGGACAAGTTCGGGTTTGTTTTGAGTTGGAGGTTTTTTTGAAGGTGTATGAAGGATGAGTTGAGGTTGAATAATATTAACGTCCCTTAGTGAAGGAGAGTCTAATGTTGCCTCCTCATCCTCCTCTAAGGACACTATATTATTATTGTTATTGTTATTCTTTTCTTTCACCATGGTATCCTGCCTAGGAGGAGAGTTGTTAGGAGAAATACTAGGAAACTATTCTTGACATGCCAGGCTTGGTTCTTCCAAAATAACTTCATCGCAAGTAAGGGAGTTGCTAATGGTTGGATTGTTTTGTTTAGCAAGAGTGGGGATGTTAGGAGAAGGATCTCTTTGATTGTCCTATTTTTCGAAGGTCTCATTCGCTTGTTCCATATTATTTACCCTAGTAGGAGAGCTTGCAATATGTTCACCACTAGCTTCATCACAAGTAGGGGAGGCATCAAGAGAAAGACCACTATGATTTTCAAATAGATTGTCCCAAAGGGTAGGAGCATTAGGGAAGGGAGGATCAAGATTCTCATGACTCTTAATAGGTATATATTCTAACACCAACCTATCCTCATAGCATCGAGGAGGGATATTAGGAGAAGGACAATGTTGATTGTCATGGTTATGGAGACTAGGTAAGGTGATGTGTAGAAATGTTTTTATGATCTCATGTTCTTGTTGTCTAATATCCTCCAAAGGGGAATGAGGAGAGGGACAATCAAGACCCTCAATGCTTGTATCTTCTTGCACCAAGATACCTAAATGTCACTAATAGGAGATGTATCAGGAGAAGAACAAGTATGATTGTTATAATTGTCTACACTACCATTCTCACCAATGGGCAATGTAACATAAGGATTATGTCAATGGTTTGAACATGTTTCTTAATGACCTCATTGTTGTAATCAAAATTGAACTCATAAGAGGGGATGTTGTATTTATGCAATCCATTTTTAACCAAATTAAAGCCACATCTATTGAAAGTAAACATGCTATCATTGAAAAGTAAAGAAAGTACAATGCAATGATTGCAAGTGAAATGTTGAAATGCAATTTTAAAATGTGAAACAAGGTGATTTTTTGATTACATTATGCAACAAGATGCAATGTTGTAAATGGAAATTTGAAATTAAACAATGCATGAAATGAGCTAATTTAAGTAGATCTAATGAAATGCATGTAACAAAAACTCAACCAACTGATACATATAGGTAATGGTAGCAAAAAGAAGCTTAAAAATAGGGTTTTTAGCACTGTGAAAGGCAGTTTTAGGGGTGAAAAGGGACTAAGTCACCCAACGTGGTGAATTAGTCCCACTAGGGATTTTTTTCCAGAATTTTCATATTTTTTGATTGATTTTGATGTTTTTTGTGTTGTATGATGCAGACCTAAGATGCAAATGCAAAATTTCAGAAATTTTTAATGATTTGAGAGGAAAAAATGCAACCTATATGCACTTTCACTAATGCAAACATTTGAAACCCTAGAATGCAACTTAACTAATGCAAAATGCAATGAAAGCTAATTCAGGATAATGATGGACTTCGAATCAGACAAGAAGGTATTCAAAAAGAAGGTTCACCAAAATGAACCGTAAATTTTTTGGGGATAGGCACTCTCTTACACTTCTAGGGTTTTGCACCTAAAAGGAGAGAGGAATCCCAAAAATCTAGGTGATTCATTCAAGACTAATGAAAATATGATTGAAATAAATCTAAATAGAATGCCCTAAATGCAAATAATTGATAAAAGGGATGAATTATTAAAGCTAACTTAAGAAATGCAAGTTGTTTGAAAACACAACGTAGTATGCAAACATAAACTAAGTATCCTAGAAATGCAAATGAAACAAAACAGAAAACTATTAAACTAAATGTGTACACCTAGAAATGTGTTGCAGACTGGAATGAGGACTGGAAATGCTGCTGATTCTAAAATTTTAGCCTACTATGAAACTTATGCCATTCTGGGTGACCTAGTCCCAGATCTAGAAAACTGCACCGGAGCCTGTTTCAGCCAAATGGGTATCCAAATCTACAGAAAACTCTGAAAAACATGTGCAGTTCCACTTTGAATTTTTTGAAAATCCAAAAGTGGAAAGGGAAGCTCTCGATCTGTAATTTTCGCTCCTCCAGGTATGCAGATCTGAAACTCTAATTTTTGGCACTGTGACTTTTTGTGTAGATTTTGATCTAGTCAACAAGGAGATGGCTTCAAGAAGTTTGCAACTTATTCTTCAATGATTTGCAAGGCTTCCAAATACCTAAATCTACAAACACACAATGAAAGAAAGAGAAATGTTGAACGTTAGGGAATGGGGTTTTGCCTTGGTCAAACCCCTTTTAGGTAATTAAACCAAATGAAGAAATAAGATGAAGCACATACATGAAATGAAGGGATTAGAAACTTTCCATGATGATAGATCTTAAATTTCTGCAACAATGGATGAAGATCTGCCCTTGAATGTCTGAAAAATGATCTTGAATGCTCTCTAAATGACCTAACCCTAGCTTGCTTGACTTGAGATGGAGAATGAATGATGGATGAATGATGATTGAGTCTTGAATTAGGATTTAAAATATTTTTTATATAGAAAATCCTCCAAAAATTCCTGTTAATTTGATCCCCAAGGCCGACATGAAGAAAAAATAAACTTAAAATCCAATTTTTCCCACTCGAACCTCAAAAATAGCCCAAATGGGACTAAGTCACCAAGCTGGGTGAATTAGTCCCACCTGGATGGGACTCATTTTCCCCGATGGGCAACTTAGTCCCACAGGGGTTCTTTTGCCAGCTGGATTGTCGGGGAGTGAAGAATTTTAGTTTTTATGTTATTCTAGTCAGTTCTTTGAACAAATTAAGCCTCAGGATGCACAATATGGGGAAATACGGGCCTATTAATGATGATGTAAAGGGTAATTAGGGCTAGGGACACAAAGTTCAATGTGAAAGTGTAATTAAATAAACTTTACAACATTAAAATGAGGTCCACTTAGCCTAGAAGGGCACAACATCCAATGTGAATGTGTAAAACACATTACAACACTAGATTAGAATTAGGTTTAATTTACAAGCCTTCTAGATTAATGTGAGAATTCCATTAAATACATTTTACAATATTGAATTAGGGGAAAATAGGTCCATTAGTCTAGAAAAGTGTGAAAGTATTTATAACACTTTACAACACCTTTACAAGACATCGTTAGATGCATTTTATTCAATTTGTAGGGGATGAAGACCTAATGTAGATGTGTAAAAAACCTCACAACACTAAATCAAGGCCTTATTAAGTCCAATTTGTCGTTAATTATTCCCATATCAAGTGTGAAATTTTCAAGGGATACATTTTTTTACGCTACACTAATTAATATAACAGGATCTACATTACCCCCAACAATAAACCTTGCCCAAGATACTCAATTTTCCTCCTTGTCTCCATTTAAAACCTTCCCATAATTTTTTCTTGCATACCTTTTTCTTCAACATCATCACAAACTTGCTCTAGGTCTTCTTCCACTGTAACTTAAGACAATGCCTACTCTTTCCTTTGCAAAGGAGTCCTAGTATTTTTTTTTCCATTCTCCATCTCCCCATTTACTATTTATTATTATTATTATTATTTTGAATCATGTTTATTAAATTTTAGCTTGCTAAATTGCAAGGCTTGAAGCCCATTCCTCTAGATTAGATGCTCTACTTAAAAATTAAAGGTTTAATAGTCAAATAGTTACACACAAAAGTGGTAAATAGTTGTCTTTTTCTTTTTGGTTAAATATTTCCTTATTTATTGGAAAAAAATATCATTGATATTGAATTGTTTGATGTCTAAGAGTTCATAACTTGGATTTTCACCTTAAATGTAACTTTCAAATGATTTGAACATGGGTCTATACAATGAGAACCCAATAGTTTAAGCAATTGATCTAAATCCCTCTTATAAACAATTTTCAAAATTAATTCAAATGATTTTGAGTGAAATAAATTAAAATTTATATATGTTATATTGTATAGGAGGAAATTTACATACCCTAACACCTTTTCCCTTTTATTTGACACTGCATTGTGTTGCCAACTTTAGTATATGTTTGTTGCATTTTAAGGTTCTTTTGGTGCACACATTGATTTAAGATTCATTTAAAAACACTTATATGCCTTAAATTTCTATTCTCAAAACACGTTTCATACATTAATTGGAATATTCCATATTCCAAACTAGAGTGCACTAGTCACAATCTAGTTCATCTTTTCCAAAGGTAAAAAATTTATATATTTCACAACTGAAAATTTTCAATACAACAATTACATGTTAGCATGCATACAAAGAGTACTTTGAATTTTATTTTCTAGGCAACAAAATTAAATGAATCATCCATAACTCATTTTACACATCATAAAGAATTATATAACAACAAGGATATCTATGATAATTTGCAATTTCAACATGAACTCTTTTTCATACATTAACATCAACATCCAACTCCATATTATCTTTCATTTTATTGTTGACATAGTTTAAGGACTAGAATAAAATGAAAGAAAGTCTTGACACTCAACCCTTGCATATTTTTTTTTTCTTATTTTACATATATGTAGGAAAATAGGTGCTATAGGTACCACATGTCAAAGTTTACTCAACACAAGTGTTAGTCATCTCCACTACATGTGCAATTGACTAAGGCTAACCACTTGAATTAAATTATATGTATGGGTATATCACTCCATAGTTATTGAACCCAAAGTTTTAATGAGTTCTTCACCCTTTGAATAACTTGGATAGTGTTAGAAAAATATATAATAATACAAAAATATAATTACAATAAATTATGTTCAAGAGATACTTGAATGATAAAACTAGTAGATTTTTTCTACTTTATTCATTAATCAAAACTTTTTACATTGATGGGGTGTATATAGGTATTTATTCCAAACACTAATTTACAAGATAGAATTATTGCACTTTTACACACATCTTTGCATAATTAATGTTACACCTATAAGATACCATCTTATCTTATCGAGTAGTTCTAAATTACTTAAACCACTCTAAATGCATGTCTTATAGATATTTCATCCCTACTAATGAACATTATTTTCTAATCTTGTCACATATATATTCCAATCTATTCACAACACATTAACAAATATCATTTTAATATAATTTATATCTTTGGTGCCAATATTATTTGGTTGCAAATTAGGTTTTATCTACTTAAAGAAAAGGGATAAGATAATATAAAACATAAAAAACCTAAAAACCTAGCCAAAATCATCTAATTTTATCTATGACACTAGATAGTTCTACCATAATTAAAATTTATAAGGGCAACAACTCTACACATTGCATGGGATTGATTTTAAAAAAAATATTTTTAATATGATCAATCATTGTTGGATGAAGGTATTGCATCCATCCTTGATTCTATTATAATGAAATACAAAACTCTAATAAATCAATTACAATTAGCCTAACCTAAAGTCAAAAGTTATTCTTACAAATCTATAAGAAATTTATAATATTGACTAGTGATGTGCAACAATGTCACTTGGACCTATGTGTCAATAAATTTAAGGTCATTATAAAAACATATTTAACTAGAAGTTCAATCTTAAGAGTATGTAAATATTTATGTGGAGAAGTTATTTGTAATGTCCAAATTTGGGAACAAAGTAAACATGCAAACACCTTGTGTGTAATGGTCAATTCTTGATCAAATGAAACACATTGCAAACTATGGAACCTTGACCAATTTATTTTATCATCATGTGGTGTACATGCATCAACCAAAACCTTCTTTTATTTGAATATCTTATTTTTTTCACCATTGAATGCACAAGAAAACTAAGAGTGGGGGGGGGGGGTTGAATCAATTGTACATTAAAACATCAAAAAGCTTCATTAAATTCAAATATGCATTAGTCCTTAAACCTTTATCAATGATTAAACCCTTATCATGCATTAACAAAATATAAACATGAGAAACAGTAATGCAAACACATGCATGCACATGAGAACACTAGATTTACGTGGAAAAAATAAGAATGGAAAAACCATAGTGAGGATTAGCTCAAAATATAAAGTAATTGCAACATTGAATACAATAGGCTCACTACCCAAAAGAAAAGAAGAGATCACTACCAATGGATCTCTGCCAGATCACAAAAAAGAAGAAATAAAATTGTTACAATGAGAAATCCATCTTAGGGCAACAAAAAAATTCCACCATTGCACCAACTGAACATTCACACTCTCTCTGAAGAATGTAGACACCTTCTACTCATTGCTTCCAATAGTCTTAGTCGTTAAAGCTCACACTATACCTCACACTTTCACACTTCACATTAAAATGTGAATACCATACACCTCATACAAACATCCTCCATTAACTCAACACACATATAAATCCATCACAACCGTAAAAATAATTTATAAGGTTGGCTATGCACCTCAACCATGAAAATTCAAATTAGCTCAGCCCTAAGCATTACCATAACGGAGATGCATGAAAGCGAACCATATCAATCCTTAATTTAGACCTAAACCCACTCATACATGCCACACCATGCTTCCATAAACATCGAAGCATTTTCACAATTAGTGTAAACATCCAAGGTCAATTGAACTTATGTTAACACCACTAGAAATTCAAGTACATGCTTACTTTTATCCAAAGATGACTTGTGAACCACACCAAAGACTCAAATATAATTTGGGATATTCCATCAACATCCTGAAATCCAACAAATTTCTTCGCAACAACTTTCACCTAAAAAACACATTCATCATGTACACCTAGTTAACCTTCCACAAACTGTAACACACGAATCCAACCTTGCGGAGTACAAAAACTTCAAACAACTTAGATTGGAGATAGATATGAACATTGTAAGCACACTCTCAGATCCACAAGACTAGAAACTACATTGTAGAGAAATGTAGAGAAAAACCATTTCTCGTAAACAACATTGCTTTTATAGTTCACACATTGATGAACACAACTTTCTATGTACAACAATCCAGGGCAAGAAAATTTGGATATAACACCTATTAACACCTGTCATCAACATATATGAATTGTATAAGCAGATATTAAATACAAAATAAATGCAGAGCAAAAAACTGAACACTACCCTGCCACACTGAACGCTCTTTGCCACACTGTTTCTTCTTTTATTCATTTTTTCTCAAAAGAACTTGGAAACCAAGCACCATAAACATCATCTCATCATCTGCAACACTTTATCATCACCACCAAACCAACTGCACTATAGTAAATCAACCACACACATGCTTATAAAGGCAACACTAGAGGTTGACACCAATGAGACTACTAATGACAACATAATGAAACAAATTAAATAAACTCTAAGGTTGACATCAATGGAACAACATAGACCTATTGAAATCAATGAAAACACAAACTACATAGACTTCCAACAATCCACCCTTTGTCATTGATGACAACACATGATATGAAAAACCACCAACAACAAAAGAAACAACTCTGATCACCAACACATACAATGCAACAGTACACATTGCTCCCCCTTACACAAGTATCTATCTATTCTAACAATTTCTCTTTATCCCTCTTACTTATAAGGTTTTTCAGTTAAATATCTCCCCCTTTGACATCAATAGCAAAGGGAAACATTCCCTTTGACATCAATCACACATTTATCTTATCTACAACTTCCTTTTCTTCTACAACACTTCATTTTCTTCACACCTTCTTTGCACACCCCCCCTTAGGAGTACACAACATACTTCACCAACCAACAACTACTGCACATATCCTTTGACATAGATGACAAAGGAAGAACTTGTATACCACACAATGACAACACTTAATCCTCTTGGCTATAACAACCAACAATGGTACTACTTACTCACCCTAAGAGGTAGCCAACAATATTAGTCTAGAACAAGGAATGAATCTTGTAATTCATTGGACTGATGCATATCCTTATGCATCTAGTTGAAGAAAGGAGGGGAAATAACCCCTAACTTCTCTCAGAGATACTCAAAAGTATCCTTAGGAAGAGCCTTTGTGAAGATATCTACAATTTGATCCTTTGTATGAACATACTCTAGCTTCACCTCATTCTCTGCAACCTTCTCTCTCAAAAAGTGACATCGGATTGAAAAATGCTTTTCTCTTGAAAGCATTACCAGATTATTTGAAAAGTTCATAACACTTGTATTGTCAAAAAATATAGAAATAGGTGCATCATATCCCACTCTGGTATCCTTCAAAGTTTGCTTCATCCACAACACTTGTGTGCAACAAGATGATGCGGCAATTTATTCTTCTTCTATAGTAGATAATGACACTGAATCCTGCTTCTTGCTTAGCCAAGATACCAACCTGCTTCCAAGAAAGAATGTACCACCGCTTGTACTTTTTCTATCATCCACACAACCTACCCAATATTCATTAGTATAAGAACTCAGAGAGAAATAAATATCCTTTGGATACTACAAGCCATGTTCCAAAGTGCCCTTCAAGTATCTGAATATTCTCTTCACTGCTGCCACATGTGATTCTTTGGGATCTTCTTGGAATCTAGCCACAAGACAAACTACATGAATGATATCTGATCTAGTAGCAGTTAGATACAACAGTCCTCTAATCATTGATCTGTACTTGCTATGATTAGCCTTAGGATATTCATCATTCTTTCTCAACTTGCAACTAGTAACCATAGGAGTACATACTGGCTTAGAGTCTTCCATTCCAAACTTCTTCAACATTTCCTTGACATATTTTGGAAATGAATATACCTTTTTTTATCTGATTGATTTGTAGTCCAAGGAAGAAATTCATCTCCCCAAACATAGACATTTCAAACTCATTCTACATCTCTTTTGCAAATCTCATACACATACTTTCATTTCCTGCAATGATTATATCATCAAAATACACAACCACAATCAAGATTTGATCTTTCTCAACTTTAAAGTAAATATTGCTATCTATGGTACCTTTATTGAATCCTTGCTACAACAAGTACATATCCAAATTTTCATACCAAGCTCTAGGAGCTTGCTTGAGTCCATATAATTCCTTCTACAATTTACAAACCATATTAGGATTATCTAATAATTGAAATCCTTTTGGTTGTCCAATATAAACTTATTCTTTCAACTCATCATTAAGGAATGTATACTTCATATCCATTTGATATAATTTGAAATCCTTATGTGCTACAAAAGCCAAAAACAACCTAATATCTTCCATTCTTGCCACAGGAGAAATTGTTTCCTCAAAATCTATTCCTTCCACTTGTGAGTAGCCTTTACACACACACATTACCTTATTTCTAATAAATTCTTAATTCTCATTCAACTTATTCTAGAACACCTACTTAGTTCGAATCACATTCTTGTTTCTTGGTGTTGGGATAAGTTCCCAAGTTCAATTCTTTTCAATCTGCATTAGTTCTTCTTCCATAGCCTTGATCCAATACTCATCTTTGCATGCTTCACCCACTATTTTAGGTTCAAATTTGAAAAGTAAACATAAGTTTAGTGTTGAACAAGAAAAATGAGAGGGGGGTGAATCAGTTGTAGAAATTTTTAACCTTTAAAAATTTCACCAGAAGTTAGATAAATAAACATTCATAAAACCTTTACTTTGTTAATGTGTTTAATCACTGAATGTAGAAACGAAAACTAAAAGTAAGAAAACCATGCACACAATAACACCAGATTTACATGGGAAACCCAATGAAGGAAAAACCACAGTGAGGATTAGCTCACAATATAAATAATTCCAAAACCAAATACAAAGGCTCACTGCTAGAAAGGCTTACTGCCAAAATGTCTCATTGCTAAGATATGACACACTGTTCAATAAGGGCTCATTTCCACATAATTACAAAGATGATAGAAGATGATTGTCACAAAGAGAAAAATATCTCAGTGCAACAAAGATTGCACCATAATTTTCTCATACTCTTGTAGTCTCACATGAAAGATGTTGGATGCCTTTAGCTCACTACCCTTAGAACCCTAACAAGAAATTCACACTATACTGCTCAAATTCACCATACATCATTTGTATTAAGAAATTCAAATTAGGTTGGTGCCAAAACATTCTATAGTGGAATTAGAATGAGGGTGACCTAAACATATACTTAATGAACACCTAAATGAGTCCCAACATGCCTCAACATGCTTCCATGAACTTCATAAGTAGTGTTTAACACAAGGTCAACCAACACCAATGCAAAACACATAAAACAATTAAGAACAAACATCCTTAACTCGATCTAATATTTTCAGACAACAAATTTCACTTGAAAACTACTTCATCAACTTACTCTCAGAATTGCAAGTCAAGAAACCAAAATACAGAGAAATATGGAGCAACTACATTTATCCTAGACCATAGCTAGACACACCAAAATGCATAGTTCACACACTGGTGAAGATATCTGACACTGTACAATGATGCAGAAGCCCAAATTCTAGATATAGCAACTACCAACAACCATGAACAATACCTCAGATCTGAACAAGCGTATCAACAATACAGAGCACATCTTGAAGCATACATTGAATACCTATAGACCTTCTTTATTACAATTTTCTCAATATCCTTGACATATACAATCAATAACCAACTTCAATGACATAGTTGACATCAATGACAAAAATAACTAGTTGAAATCAATGAAAACACCTTCATAATTGTAAAATTCTCCCCCTTTGTCATTGATGGCAACACATGATGTGAAAAATCATTAAAGACAATACAACAACTTTGAACATAGTTTCTTATGATTTTATTTTACTCTCAACACAACACAAATAAACTTTTTCACATGATTCTTTCCCCCCCTTTCACACCAATGGAAAAGGAAAAAAGATATTTTACATTGTTCTCCCCCTTTGTCACCAAGAATATTACCAGTACTAAATAATCCCCCTTAGGAGTACGCCCAATAAACTCCACAATGACAATGCAAGAAACTACCTGCTCCCCCTGAGAGGTAGCCACTAAACATCAGTCCAGAAAGAAGATAGATCCATAGATCCACCTCACTGATGCATCTCCATATGCATCTAGTTCAAGAAAGGAGGGGCAATAACCCCTAACTTCTCCTAGAGATACTCAAAAGTGTCTTTAGGAAGAGCCTTGGTAAATATGTCAGCAATATGATCCTTTGTAGGTACATAATCAAGCTTTACTTTATTCTCCATAACCTTCTCTCTCAAAAAGTGATATGTTATTGATATATGCTTTGTCCTTGAGTGCATCACTAGATTATTTGAAATGTTAATTGCACTTGTATTGTCATAGAAAATAGAGATGGGATCACCATACATTACTCTAGTATCCTTCAATGTCAGTGTCATCCACAAAACTTGTGTGCAACAGGATGCTGCAACAATATACTCAACTTCTACAGTGGATAAGGAAACTGAATCTTGCTTTTTACTTAAGGATGACACTAATCTACAACCAAGAAAGAATGAACTGCCACTTGTACTTTTTCTGTCATCAAAACAACCTTCCCAATCTACATCTATATAAGAACTTAATGTAAAATCAATACTCCTAGGATACCATAAGCCATAATCCATAGTTCCATTTAGATATCTGAATATTCTCTTAACAACCGTAACATGTGTTTCTTTAGGATCCTCTTGAAATCTAGCCAGAAGAAAAAATGCATGCATGATGTATGATCTAGTAGTAGTTAAATACAATAGACCTCTAATCATAGATCTGTATTTGCTCTGATAAGCCTTAGGTGAATCATCATCTTTACTCAATTTGCATCCAGTCACCATAGGAGTGCATATCGGTTTGGAACCATCCATCCCAAACTTTTTCAACATTTATTTACATACTTTTACTATGAAATAAAAATCCCTTTTTCTATTTGATTGATTTGCAGCCCAAGAAAGAAATTTATCTCACCAAACATAGACATCTCAAACTCTTTTTGCATTTCTTCAACAAACATTTTTCACATTGTTTCATTTCCTCCAAAGATAACATCATCAACATATACAACTACTATCAAGATTTTTTCATTTTCAACTTTGAAATAAAGATTTCTATATGTAGTACCTTTACTGAAACCTTGTTGAATCAAATATCTATCCAACCTTGCATACCAATCTCTAGGAGCTCGCTTCAATCCATATAAAGCATTCTTTAATCTGCGTACCATGTCTAGTTGTTCTAACAATTGAAATCCTTTCCGTTGTTCCATGTAGACTTCTTCTAACTCACCATTCATAAATGTTGACTTCACATCCATTTGGTAAACTTAAAAATCCTTATGAGCAGCAAATGCAAATATGTATTATGATAGCTTCCATTCTAGCCACCAAAGAAAAAGTCTCCTGAAAATCTATACCTTCTACTTGTGAGTAACCCTTACACACAAGCCTTGCTTTATTTCTGACCACTTTTCCATTCTCATTTAGCTTGTTTCTGAATACCCATTTTGATCTAATTATGTTTTTATCTGTCAGTCTAAGAACCAATTATGAGGTTTTATTTTTCTCAATCTGCATAAGTTCTTCCATTTCACTCATTCAATGCTCATCTTTACATGATTCACTTACTTTCTTAGGTTCAACCACAAAAAGTAAACACAAATTTATTTCAGTAGCAACAACGGCTTTGCTTCTTGAAAAAACTCCTTTTCTCTTTTCTTCGATGATTTATTCTTTGGAATGATTCTTTTGCACATATTCAGGGTTTTTAGGAACTCTTTCTAGAGCTTCTTCTTCATTCTAGTTTTCTTGTTCTTCAACAACTTCTTCTACTTCTTTGCAATCAGGTTCATCTTATACATATCCATCAAATTCAATTGAATTCTTCAATGCTTCATAAACCTTAACATTTGTGCTTTCTAGAACCTTTCTCATCCTTTTATTGAAACATATGTAAGCTTTTCTTCTAGTAGAGTATCCAAGGAAGATAACCTTATCACATCTTGCATAATTTAACTTTCCTATGTTTTCTTCATGTATTTTGATATAACATCTTCTTCCAAATACTTTGAAGTACTTTACAATAGGAATCTTTCCTTACCACAACTCATAGGGAGTCTTAGTGCTATTAGCTTTTGCTTGAACTCGATTGGACACATAAACAACAGTGTGAATTGCTTCTCTCTAGTAAACTTCTTGTAGACCTGACTCAGAGATCATTGGTCTAGCAACTTCTTGAGTTGTTTTGTTCTTTCTTTCAACAACTCCATTCTACTGAGGAGTTCTAGGAGTAGACAATTACCTTTTTATTCCATGAACTTCACAAAACATGTTAAACTCATTGGAGGTGAGTTCTCCACCTTTGTCAAACCTTAAGAATTTAATTTTCATGTTCATTTAATTTTCAACCATAGCTTTGAATGCTTTGAATTTTTCTAATGCATCAGATTTCTCTCTAAGAAAGGCAACCCATGTCATTCTAGAGTAATCATCAATCAAAAGCATAAAATACCTATCACCTTGTAGACTTCTCACCCTTGTAGGACCACAAAGATCTGTATGAATCAAATCTAGTAGTTTGATAGTAGATTTTTCCTTTGGCCTAAAGATATTTCTAGCTTTCTTTCCAAACTAACAATCCTTGCAAATAGCATTTTAATAGGTTTTGTGATTTTTGGTAAATCTCTCATAGCTTGCACTGCACTGATTCTCACCATATTGTCAAAGTTCATATGACACATCCTCCGGTGCCATAACCAACTTTCATTAATTTGAGACATAAAGTAATGTCCATCTGCACCCTTAAGTTGATAAATATTTCCGTTAGAATTATTTCCAATATTAATCATGGTTTCGAATCCTTTCCTTATTTCACATTTATCCTCCTTGAAAACAATATTATATTCTTTACTACACATCTATCCAACACTCAAAAGATTATGCCTTAAACCCTTAAATAATAGACATTATCAGTATTATGCTTGCCATCAAAACTGACTAAACCTATCCCACAAATGTTAGCACTAGTATCATCTCCAAACTTAACTTAGCCTCCATCAAATTTTTCAATTTTAACAAACTTACTTTTGTCACCAGTCATGTGATGTGAATAGCCACTATCAACAACCCAATAGTTCTTTTCTTGTTTAGCATGAAGAGCAGAGACCACAATACTTTCAACTTTCTCTGGATCCCTTTCCTTCACATATCTTTGAGTATTAGCAGAAGTAGATTCATCTTTTATAGCTAAGAACAAACATTCATTATCATCAAAATCTCCTTAATTAGACTCATCATCAAAAATACCAACATCTTCATTTACATAATATGCTCTCTTGATCATCTTTCCTTTGTTTTCTTTGCCTTCTCTATGTTTATTCCTCTTAGCTCTTTTAGGACATCTTGAAGCATAATGACCTATTCCCCCATAACTATAACATTTGAAAGGTAACTTACCTTGATACTTACTAAAGCCCTTTTTCATTCTTCTTACAAAGTTAGCTTCCACTTCATTAAAGTTTTCTTCATCTGGATCTTCAAATTTTGTAGCCCTGAAAGAAACTTCTATCTTTGATCCATTTATCAAGCTAGGATTTCTCATTTCAAATGAGCTTAGAGTACCCAAAAACTGATCTTTAGTATAGGTTTTATAATCTACAATTCCTCAATATCATATACCTTTTCACAATATGTGTTAGGAAGAGTTCTAAGAATCTTCTTTACTATCCTAGATTCATCCACTTTTGCACCAAGTCCTTGCATTCCACTTGCCAGCTTATCCACTCTTTGTATGTAGGATTTAATGTTCTCATCTTCAGTCAACCACACCTGGTCTTGAATTGTGCCTCGAAATTCTGCAACTTTTCCTCTTTAGCCTTTTCATCTCCTTCATGGATCTTTTCCAATGTATCCCAAACCTATTTAGTAGTCTTCAAATTCATAACTTTAACTAATTCATAATGTGAAAGAGTATTCTTCAGAATAAATTTTTCTTTATTGTTTGCTTCATGTGCCTTGATCTCATCAACAATACTTGGACCATTAGCAAGAGCAGTGTAGGGAGTCTTATAAGCTTTCTAAACATCATATCCATAGTATTCCAGATATTCTTCCATCTTTGTCTCCCGAAAAGTGTAGTCGGTGCCATACAACTTAGGGAACTCAATGTATATCTTGTTCACCATCTTGGACCTTCATTAAGTGGTTAAGCTCTTCCAAGGAATGAAGCTCTGATACCAATCGTTGAAAAAGACAACTGAGAGGGGGGCTGAATCAATTGTAGCAATTTTTAACCTTTAAAAATTTCACCAGAATTTAGATCAATAAGCATTCATAAAACCTTTACTCTGTTAATGTGTTTAATCATTGAATGTAGAAACAAAAATAGAAAGTAATAAAACCATGCGCACAATAACACCATATTTACATGGAAAACCCAATGAGGGAAAAACCATGGTGAGGATTAGCTCACAATATTAAGAATTCCAAAACTGAATACAAAGGATCACTACCAGAAAGGCTTACTACCAAAAAGGCTCACTGCTAAGACAAGACACATTGTCCAACAAGGGCTCACTTTCAGAGGGATCACTGCCATAGAATTGCAAATAAGATAGAAGAGGATTGTCACATATATAAAAATATCTGAATGTAATGGAGATTCCACCATAATTTTCTCACACTCTTGTAGTCTCACATGAAAGATGTCTGATGCCTTCAGCTCACTGCCTTCAGAACCCTAATAGGAAATTCACACTATACTAATCAAATTGACATCTAACATACATATCTCACATCTATCTTTCATATATCTTATATTTCATCATCTCAACTTGTACTTATACTATCTTCAACCTTGAAACCCATCAAAGGTCAGCCATACACCATTTGTATTTACAAATTCAAATTAGGTTGATGCCAAAAACATCTACTATGGAATTAGAATGAGAGTGACCCAAACATATACTTAATGAGGACCTAAATGAGTCCCAAAATGCCTCAACATGCTTCCTTGAACTCCGTAAGTAGTGTTTAACACAAGGTCAACCAACACCAGTGCAAAAAAATAACACAATTAAGTACACACATCCTTAACTCGATCCAATATTTTCAAACAACAAATTTCACTTGAACATGATCTCATCAACTTACTCTCAGAACTGCAAGTCAAGAAACCAAAATATAGAGGAATCCAGAGAAACTACATTTCTCCCAAACCACAACCAGACACACTAAAATGCACAATTCACAGACTAGTGAAGATATCTCACATTGTACAACAATCCAAAAGCCAAAATTCTAGATATAACAACTACTAACAACCATGAACAATATCTTAGATTTGAAAAAGCATAGAAACAATACATAGCACATCCTAGAACATACACTAAATACCTGTAGACCTTCTTTATTACAATTTTCTCAATATCCTCAACATATACAATCAATAACCAACTTCCATGACATAGTTGACATCAATGACAACAACTAGTTGACATCAATGAAAACACCTTCATACTTGCAATATTTACTTGTTTTGTTGTCATGGTATCCTTTCTCCTTGTCAATACACCTTTGCATTGTGACCAATGATCTGATCTTTAGAATTATTCTTCTACACATACTTAGGGCTTTTAGGATCCTTTTTGGAGCTTATTCCTCTTTGACCTAAAATTCTTTTTCGTTGCCTTCATATTTTTCTTCTTCTCTACAAGAGGACTCATTTAATTCAAATCCATCTATCATCACTGAGCTTTTCTATAGATCTTCATCTACCTTGAAACTTGCACTTTCAACAATTCTTTTCAGCCTCTTGTTGTAGCACTGTAAACTTTTCTTTTTGTAGAATATCTAAGGAAGATTCCTTCATTAGATCTTGCATCAAACTTTCCTAAGTTTTCTTCATCTCTCCAGATATAGCATTTTCTTCCAAACACTCTGAATATTTGATAGTAGGAGTCTTTCCATACCATAACTCATAGGGAGTCTTTCAACTGTTTGTCTAGCTTGTGCTTTTTTAAGTGTGGAGACTATAGTATGAATTTATTCTCTCCAGTAGACTTCTGGTAGGTTTTCTTCTTTCATCATTATTCTTGTTGCTTCTTGAATAGTCCTATTCTTCCTTTCAACCACTCCATTATGCTAAATAGTCCTATGGGCTGACAAATGCCTCTTTATTCCTTGAACTTCACAAAAATTGTTAAACTCATTGGAGGTGAAATCTACACCTCTATCAGATATTAAAAATTTGATTTTGATATCCATTTCATTCTCGACCATAGCTTTGAATTCCTTAAAATTATCTAGAGCTTTTGATTTTTCTTTGAGAAAAGTAACCCAAGTCATTCTAGAATAATCATCAATTAATAGCATGAAATACCTATCACCTTGAAAACTTATTGTTTTGGTAGGTCCACAAAGGTCTGTATGCACCAACTCCTAAGGACCAATAGCATGTTTTTTTTTTACTTTGAAACTCTATGTAGATTGCTTCCCAATCTAACATTCCTTACAGATAACATTGATAGGCTTTGTAATCTTTGGAAGATCTCTCATAGCTTGAATTGAACTGATCCTTACTAGACTATCAAAATTAATGTGACATATTCTTCTATTCCATAGCCAACTTTCATTAATTTGAGTCATAGAGCACATACCATTAGCACCTTTGAGTTGATAAAAATTTCCATTTGTCTTTCTTCTTTCAGCAACCAGAGTTCCAAAGCCTTTTCTGATCTCACAACCATCATCCTAAAACATAAGGCTATATCCTTTGCTACACATTTTTCATACAATCAAAAGGTTATGTTGGAGACCCTTAACATAAAGAACATCATCTGTATTATGCTTTCCATAAAAAATGATTGAATCTTTTCCACACATCTTAGTAAATTTATCATCACCAAACTTAACAATACCTCCTTCAAACTTTTCAAGTTTAAAAAACTTACTCTTATCACCAGTCATGTGATTTGAGCATCCACTATCAGTGATTTGGCTATTCTTGTCTTCTCTAGCATGAAAATCAGTCACCATAGCTCCTTCAATATTATGACCTGTTTCTACAAAACTGTCCTTCATACATTTCTTAGAGTTAGTAGAATTAGTTCCATCATTTAGAGCCATGAACAAGCATTCATTATCCTCATCATTAGGGTAATTAGATTCATCGTTAGATATATTGGCATCTTCTTTAACATAATAACTTCTCTTAACTAATTTACCTTTGTTCTCCTTATATTTATATTTTTATGCTTTGATATGACATCTCGAAGCATAATGACCAATCTTTCCACAATTAAAAAATTTGAAAGGTAACTTACCTCTATATTTTCTAGTGCCCTTTTTCAATCTCATCATGAAGTTTGCTTCTACGTCATCAACATCATCCAGATTTGATTCCTTATTCTTTTCATCTTTTCCAACTTGAAAAGAAGTATCATTCTTTGAATCACTTGGACCAAACTCTCTCAATTCAAAAGTAGTCAAAACACCAAACAACTAATATCTAGAGTACATATTTAAATTCTAAACTTCTCCAATAGCAAAAAATTTATGACTATATGATTTAGGTAGAGTTCTTAATACCTTCTTTACCTCCTCATCTTCTTCAAGTTTCCTACCAATTCCTCCAATGGAATTGACAACTTTGTCCACTTTATGCATATAGCTTGTAATATATTCATCCTCTGACATCTGTGGGGTTTCAAACTTGATCTTTAGGTTTTGCATCTTAGATTGATTGACTTTTTCCTCTCCTTCATAAATACTTTCCAACTTCTTCTAGATCTCACTAGAAGATTTAAGATTCATAACTTTCACAAGTTCATTATTAGAAAGACCACTCAAAAAAGAATACCTTGCTTTCCCATTGTTCTCATAGGCCTTGATCTCATCATCAGTGCTTAGACCATTTGCAGGAACAGTTGTAGATACCTTTTCTGCACTTTCTCAAAAACAAACAACGATTAGCATCATTAGTAAACTTAAGCAAACCAAAAAAAACATTCCTATGAAATATTGGATCATGCTACCTATGCAAACAAATAAGTAAGATATCAAATAAACTAAGTGAAAGTATAAGAAAGCAAGAATCAAACTCTATCCCATAGTGGGAGTGGTGCTCCTTTGATGTGGAAAGGATTCCCTTTCCCACCCCCTTGATAAGCTTCAAGATGAAAATGAACAAAAGATGGAAGATGATGAAGATGAAGTGCAAGATGAAAATGCTTGAGATTGTGGATCAAGTTGTTTTTTCATTTCAAGTAGAAGTGGCCTCTATTTATAGGTTGAAGGGTTGGAGAATGGAGAGATGGGAGGAATGTAGAACTAAAGAAGAGCCAATGATATTGTGACACTTGTCACATGGCTAGTGGAGGAAGGTGGATCACATTTTGGAGAATGCGCATGGTTAATGCATGTACTTGAGGATTTGAGAGGTGTAAGATTAATGTACTTGTAAGAGGCATTAAATGAATATGGTTGAGATGTTTTTGGAGGGAAATGGTTTGGGCAAGAAAGTCAAATAAGTGGAGTAAATGAAGGAATATTCCTTGGGAATATGCCTTGTGAGGGAAAATATGATATTAATTAATTAAAGAAATTGATTTTCATGTGGAAGTGGGTGGGTTAAGGTTTGATCCAGGTTGAGTCAAAGCTAAAGGATGGATAATGATGATTAGGGGTTAATTAATATAGATTAATTAACTTGAAGGGATTTAGGGAATTTGACATTTGATTTATTAAATCAGATGAGAGGAATTTTAGGAATTTAATTAAATAAATTGATTTATTTAATCAAATATGATGGGCATTAGAAGAATTTGATGATAATTGATCATATTTAGATGCATGGTGCTGATTAGGATTATTTGCATGTCTACATTTTTCCCCTCTTTGAAGCAGCATACCGGTTGTGTTGGTTCAAAGAATGATGTTACTGAGATCGAAATAAAAAATTTCTTGATTTTTTTGGATGCCCTAGTGGAAAGATGTATGTTGGTACATTGCCCCCTTGAGAGATCAGGTGAAAATTTTGATTTTAGAGTCGACCTCGCGACAAAGAGGTTCAAGATGGATGTATGGAAGGTTAGGATAAAAGATCTATATGATAATGACGATGCAAATGAGATATTGTTTTAAGATGCTTAGAATAACAAATTTATATTATCCTAAACAACTTAAATGATGATGCAATGCATGTGAGATGGATGAGGTTTCCTATTATGATGATATGTATGAATATGCATGATGAGTATGCTGATGTTTTATAAATGTAGGATGGATGCATGTCTTGATAGCATGTTAGCATGAAAGAGGATAGAAGAATGAGAGGGATCAACTCTTGATTTCAAGAAGATGCAGAAGTCCAACAAGTCTACGAGTCGTCGAGACTTTATTAGATGTGATATGATGAATGATGATGTATTGCTTATCTAGGGATTGGGGATGCAAAGAACATAACTTTCCTTATTTTTGATCACACACATAGATACGATGCATCAAGGTATAGAAAATTAGGATGGAGTTGTACGTAGTGAGATGGAATTTGACTCGATAATCAGATAGGAGTATCCTTGTTCACACCTAACATACAAAACCTTATTAGGATGTACTTTAGATATTTCAAAAATCTTAGACAAAAACATAGAAAAGTAAAACCTTCCTATGTAATTGTCAACAAGACATCTAAAAAACCCTCCCTACAAACCAAGAAAAGTAAGCATGACTAAGGTTATATTGCAAGAATATCCAACAAGCACAAAAAACAAAAGATAATGATCATTTCCTTATTCCCTTCTCTCTAAATCATTTTGAGTAGACATCATTGAGAGGTTATTGGAATGAATGAAATAAGATAAATCAAAAGAAAAGATCAAGTAAAAATGTTGGCAAAACAAGGACAAACAACTGAGAAGGGGGGGTGAATCAGATGTCAGGAAATAATAAACTTTTTAAACTTTACTTAACTTAATCTTAGATTTGATGAATAAGCAATTAACCATAAACAATTAACACATCAGAGAGACAAAGAACACCAATATTTTTTATGTGGAAACCCTATTAGGGGAAAAACCACGGTGGATATTAGTCCATAAGATTATACCCTGTTAAAAGTATAATGAAATCAATCAAGGGGAATGCACACGCATTCAAACACACTGCCTAGAGCTCATTGCTCAATTACAGAAGGGGATCACTTCCCTATAATACAAATTAGGATTAAAATCCAAAGGGTATGAACTGAAAAAATTAGCTTCTGCACAAGCCTGATTATAGTTCCAATTAAGCACATAAAACTCCTCTTTTCACTCAAACTACTTCACACTTCGCTCGATCTTCTTCACACTCTGCTCTGCAATCAAATGATATTCACACATACACACATAGGAGAACACCCAACACATGAAGCACCTTTCCACACACTACACCGATGAAACAATCACTCTTATATATCCGCTACATGAGATTCATCAACAACTTAGTCTACCAGGAAAATAAAACATATTTGCAATGTTGGCCCAAATTTACAAATAAATTTTTAGTACGAATCCACCAAGGTTAGCCACAACATAGTGGAGACCCAAATTAATATCTCCAACACAAAAAGATTTCAATTAATTTCACCTCAAATATCCACAACATGCTACCATCATCATGTCGGCCAAGAACATGAAAAATTGAACATGCACAAGAAAAGATCTTCGATCATGAGCACACCAATTAATGTGGACACACTACAAAGATAGAGCATGATCTAGAGACATCCAAAAACATCAAGAAACAATAGAGAAACATCTACAACAACTGAGATTTCCATAATCACACAAACTTCACTCAGGAACACTGACAGAGACCACAAAAACACTATCAGACCACAACATGATCAAATCTATACACAAACCTCTGAAACTTCCGGTAGATAATCTAGATACTCTCAAGAATAAAACCTTTAGTCCACAACAACTGAAATTCAACGTAAAGAACAAGACGCCTTCATGACCTACATAGTTCCACTAAGAACCTGGAACACTTTGTTTTACAATTTTCTCAATATCCTTGACATATACAACCTCTAATACACCAAATGCTAATAGTGTTGACATCAATGACAACCACATATCAACAACACATCCACAACATCCAACAAAACAAACAAGATAATGTTCTTCATACCTATAGCCAAGACTAAACTACGGTGATGCCTGATGTTGATGTCCATTGTAGGAAGGATGCATACTAGGACATGATGTTATCAGATGATTTTGAGACTAATAGGATGATGGGATATTGATACCAAGAGTTATCCAACTTGTTTACCTATTGACCTAGACTTGAGACCCTGACGCTTGAGTTTTCACTTTTAATTTCCATGCTTGTTTCCAATTGTTTTGCCAAAGGTTGATGGTGATGATTGATTTATCTAGATTTAAAAGACTTCCAAATATCCTTTCAATTTTGTAGCAAACAAATTGGCGAATGTAACAAAACTTGTTGTTTTGTAGTGCATATCCAACTGATGAGTCAACATCTAGACTGAATGGTGCTCTTTGTTTTCATCCCTCAATTTGAGTGGAAAATCAAGCCTAAACTCATTTATCCCATTTTCTAAAAACATGTGGCATGACAAGGAATACCACCAAAACCTAACCCCACCTTGACCAACCTTCATAGCTACTATTTCCTTATGAATATAGTCAGAAAAGTATGTAGAAAAATCATACTCATCATTAACCCACATATTTTAAATGTTCGCAACCATGAAAATAAGAGCTATAGGAATGTGTTGAATAACGTCCAACCCTAAAATATGGCACAGGGTGTGGTATGTTATCATAAAATAGAACTCAAAATAGTCAACCCTAAAAGGTTCCTTGTCTACAGATATCAATTTCATTGTAGTCCTACCCTTTCCATTTTCCATGACTGTTGGTAAAATTGATACCCTATATGTACTCTTGTTCTGAATATGAAACTGAACCGTAGATTTTTGGGTAGTGATTATAGGCTACTCTTGCACTCTTAGGATATTTCACCTAAAAAGAGAGAGATAAACCCTACACAAAATATCTACACTAGGTTCACTCAAATTATGCAATGTATGATGTTATTAAGACTAAATGCAATAAACCAAGTGCAATTATATGATCTATCTGACTGATTATGCATGAAAAACCTAAGATTTATGTAATGTTGGAAAAAATAATGTGATATGCAAACATGAACTAAGAAGGAACAAATGCAAAACATAAAGGAAGAAGGCTAATTTAGAGTGCACCTAGGCAGAGAATGGAGAATCTAGAATCTTCTGAATGCTGTCTAAAATCACAAAAAATCACTAGTGGGACTCATTCACCACTGATGGTGAATCAGTCTTGCTTCTGATGAAAACTATCATGAACGGGTTTTTGAGTGCTAGGATCTGGAATCTGACAAAATCTAGATTTCTAGCCTTAAGATGGGACTCATTTTCCACTGATGGCAAATCAATCCTCTCCCAAAATTCTAAGAAATTAAGGGGATAATTCTGCAACACTAGATTTGAGTTTGTCTGCTTGTTGGGTTGACGAAGTTAATTCTGTAGAAAATGGACCAAATGTCTTCTCCAAGCTTGAAATGAGGTTGATTTGACTTGAAGCACCTTATTGACTTGTTGACCACTCTTCAACAGCTAATTTCTTGTCAAATATGCATACAAAAGTATGCAAACACACATGCAAGATGGGAAAAATGGTTGAGGGTTAGAGTATAGGGATTTTCCTTGGTCAAATCCCACTTTGGTAATCAAGCCCTTAATGAAATTATGAAATGTAAGAGAATGATAAACAAATAACATGTAAATGCTATCAACTTACCAAACCCTTGTTGAAGAAAATCTGAAGTTATGTCAATGGTTGCTCTTGAATGCTTGATTGATGCTTGATTATAGGATGCAAAGTGCTCAAATGCTAATTGAATGCTTGAATGAGATAGGAGATTGTAGGAGATGTAAAATGAGGAGAAAAACACTTATTTATATAAACTTGTGCCTTAGTAACCTGATGATACCTCATCATAGGCCAACATCAAGTAATTTTGAATAAAAACCTGAAAAAAAATTTGAAATATTTTGAATTTGGAGCCAAGAGGGACTCATTCGCCACCCATGGCGAATGGGTCCTGCCTTGGACTTAAAAGTGGGTGTTGGGAATTAAGTCACATTTAATGTTGTTTGTCAGGTTTACATTAAAAAATACACTTAATTAAGCCTTATAAGGGCATAAAGGGGTCAAATAAAGCATAAGAAAGGTGTAAATAGTGAAATTATGCCTAGAAAAATGTGAAATCTTGTTACAAGACTTTACAACACTTCAAATAGGACTTGATAAGTGATGAAAAGGTGATTTTTAGGTGAATTGTGATGAATAGAGTCTACAAAAGTGTAGAAATATTTTACAACACTTCACAACACCTTCACAAGACACCATATTTGAATTTTAAGGACCTAAATGTGCATGTTTAAGCCACATTACAACAATAAATTAAAGAAAAATAGATCAAGAATCATGGAGAAAGGCCTAAAAGACCATAAAAATGACAAGGGGCCATTTTTCTATGATGCATTTAGCCCCCACTTTAGTGAGAGGATGAACTTGCTTCAAACTCACACTAAAGTAGCCATGCATATCGAGAGAGAGAGGTCCCAATGCACTTATGTTAGCAAGATGGAATGACAACGATCAAGAGGGATGATCAGGCCCCTTGGATGAAGATCCCATGGAAAAATAAACATAATAACAAAGGAACACAAGCGTTGAAATGAAAGAATAGGATGAAGCTTCAATCATCTGTCCAACTAGTTGTGGATTAGATCTAGGCCATTTTTAAAAAAAGAAAATGAATACTCACTCTGGGACAAAATAACTCATGGTGGTCTATCGGGTGAGAAGACCTAAAAGGTAAGATACATACGCTAGTTGGTATGCACTCACAATCATAAAGATGGCTATGGGGAAAGTCGTGCCACTGAATGGGCTTCATGCTCAACCATATTAAAGTTATACCTCCTGATAACTTTAACAAGTGCCACAAAGGAAAATGTCAGTTCATGCTTCATGAGACAAGCAAAGCACTGTATGCTTAGAACTCATGAACAAAAAGCAAGGTACCACATGCATGCAAGTTGCGTTATGCAAGGTGGAAAAAAGTACAAAGTGTAAAATGCAAAAATACAAAAATGTAAAATGGAAAAGATGTTCAAAGGAGTCTTGTTAAGTTTATGCAAGGTCTACCACTTAGGGAACATTATGTCTAATGTATCCAAGAGAGGACTGATCAAAGAATAAAATATTCACAACTTAGGGGATGTAGTGCATCGCATCACACCACCAAGAGGAATGCAATATGCTAAGATAGATCACTCTTATGAAGGACATCATACCCAATGTCATCCATAAAGTGACAAATGCATCGTATGAAAGAAGGCTGCACTAAGGACCAAGAATAGAAATGAAATTATGGTAATGTATGCCACCTAGTTTAAAGGAATTGCTACACACTGTTATGTGAGCAATTACTTTAAAGTAGTGAAGGAAAGAAAATGAAAAAAAGGAAAAACAAGACATGAGAGCCAACTCAGAAAGCCCTATTCCAAGTCATATGTTTTTGAGTTAGGCTGCTTCATGTAAATGAAAATGAAAACAAAATAAAAGGGAGTTTCTCCCTAGAAGAGAATACACCAAACACATAAGGGATCTATGGATTTGGGGTTAGTATGTTCGTTGTTGCAATGTTCTTATTAAGGAGCTCGAAATTGTCATCATTCCCCAAATACATAGAACTGGAAGAATGACACAAAGAGAGTAGAAATAAAAGAAAAATAAAGTCTGTTTTGGGTCAACATGGAAGAGACATTGCGGTCTCAACGCTTTGCATCATCCCTAAAAGGAAAACACAAGCGAAAAGAAAAGGAAAAGGAAGAAGAAAAGGAAAAGCTTTTGGGTCAACATGAAGGAGACATTTCAGTCTCAATGCCTTGCGTCTTCCCCAAAAGGAAAAACAAGAAAAAGGAAAAAAGAAAAAAGGATCTTTTGGGTCAACATGGAAGAGACATAGGGAATCTCAATGGTTTGCGTCATCCCCAAAAGGAGAACACAAAAAAAATGAAGGGACCTTTTGGGTCAACATGGAAGAGACATAGGGTGTCTGAACGCTTTGTGTCTTCCCCAAAAGGAGAACACGAAACAAAAGGAAGGGACCTTTTGGGTCAACATGGAAGAGACGTAGGGCATCTCAATGCTTTGCGTCATCCCCAAAAGGAAAACACAAAACAAAAGTGAAAAAGGAAATGTATGACATATAGAAGAAAGAGGTACAAATAGAATAAGTGTACAAAGAGGGAGAAAACATCAAACGCACAATACGGGGGAACACGATACACACATACAAGAAAAGTGGGAAGGGTCAAATAATACAAATGTAAGTCAACCATTAACTAAGTTATTGGTTTCTCAATCTTAAGTAATATAAGTGGAAAATGAATAACATAGTTAAGAGACAAAGACAAATGCACTACAAGGATAAGGCTAACAACTTCTTTCCCCCTACAAAGTGTAGGGAAAGAATGAGTTGAGGTGGGTGATGTGAAAGGATCATGCAATAGTGAGAATAGAAAATTCTACAACTATGGCATGATAAAGGGATTTAGTAGTGTTTATGGGATAAGAGGAAAGTAGTTAATATCAGTGAAATGATACTTATCTAGTATGTCCTTCACTGTTTGACATTCTTCAGTTCGATGTCTAAGCACACGATGATATTTTCAAAATGGTATGTTAGAATCCTTAGG
Source organism: Sequoia sempervirens (assembly GCA_007258455.2). Lineage (NCBI taxonomy): Eukaryota > Viridiplantae > Streptophyta > Pinopsida > Cupressales > Cupressaceae > Sequoia > Sequoia sempervirens. The sequence goes on along the minus strand of VDFB02078558.1, from coordinate 29,552 downwards.
GCGAATAACCAACCTATTCATAGGTGGTAAAAGTATAAGACCTTTGTTGAAAAGTAGTTGAAGTCTCCTTTCACATTCAGGTGGAGGATGTGTAGGAAACTTGAGTTTCTTTAATTTGTAAGGCTATTTTCATTTGCTTGATTCTCCTTTTTCGTGAATGGAACACTAGTAGATTTTGACCCATTTTTCGACGACCGCCCATCAGAATTTCAACGGCTATTCGATTCCGGGCTGAAATTTTGACATTTCAAATGTCGTCAAAATTCCAACGCAATAATAGCGACGAACAACAGTCAAAATTCTGATAGACGATCATCGAAAAATGGGTCAAAATCTACCAGTGGAAGGAGGAAGAGGACCCGTGGGGATCCTAGCATCCTTATCATTAGAATGAGGTAATGGTTGTTCATGTGGAAGGAGAATGTTTAAGGAGGATAATCAAAGATCACTATACCATCATCTTGAAGTATCCAGTATTCAAAAGGAGGTCTATCAAGATGAGAAGGATCTTGATATCCTAATCCTGTGGTTTTTCCTTCTATTCGTTTTTGTTCAAGAAGTTGGTGAATGTCATGTTCATGTGTTGTGTCACAACCTTGTTTACTTAGGATAGTAAAGCCTTTACCATATGTTTCTTCAAGGTTTATGGGAGTGTTTGTGACTTTGTGATCATAAAATGGGTGAGAATGTGTTGGTTGAGAAGAAATAGGTCCACTTGATGGAGGAACTTTAGGTGCTTCATTGATTTCAGGATGTAAATAGGAAAAATGATCAAGAGGTGCAATAGTAGGAAAATCTTGTGGCTTCATGGATGGGTAAAAGGCTCCATTGGCTTCTAGGTTATCAAGGCTTTCATTGTAGAACTTGTTCATGCTATCATCGTCTTCTCTAATGATGTCTACATCACGAGGAGGACAATCATGAGGAGTTGAAGGAGCATGAGGAAGCTCAAGGTCATTACAATCATAGCCAAAGGCACAATTGGACATGTTGACCAAGGATTTTAATGAATTCCAAAACTTATTAAAAGAAAATGCCATGATGATAATTAATGAAAGTAAACTAGGATGCACCAACACAAGAAATAGGTAAAAACAAGGATTTTGGAAATTAAAATAGGAAGCAACTAGAGAAAACTGTAAAGCAGGAAAGACTTAGAAAATGCCTGAAAATGCCGTGTAGAATGTGCAGGTGGACTGATTCGCCCAGGGTGGCGAATGAGTCCAACTATGAGATTTTTTTGTGTTTTCCAAAGAATTTAAAATGATTCTAATGCTTTTCAGATGCCAATTAAGGATGCAGATGCAAATTTTTAGGTTTTTCAATTATATGCAATGAAAAAATGAAATCTAAATGAATCTTTCACTAATGCAAGTTAAGAAACCCTAGGATGCAAAAACAAGACAATACCCTAATTGAATGTTGATGTAAATGAAGTTGAGGATGCAAGATGCAATTGAAATAAAAAAGTAAAGTGATCAATATGCAGGTTCACCAAAATGAACCATAGATTTTTGGGTAGGGCTTGTAGGCTACTCTTGCTCTCTTAGGATGTTTCACCTAAAAGGAGAGAGATAAACCCTACACAAAAGATCTAAACTAGGTTCACTCAAATTATGCAATGTATGATGTTATTAAGACTAAATGCAATAAACTAAGTGCAATTATATGATCTACGTGACTGATTGTGCATGCAAAAAATAAGATTTATGTAATGTTGGAAAACATAATGTGATATGCAAACATGAACTAAGAAGGAACACATGAAAAATAGAAAGGAAGGCGGCTGATTCAAAGTACACCTAGGAAGAGAATGGAGAATTTGGAATCTTCTGAATGCTATCTAAAATCACAGAAAATCACTAGTGGGACTCATTCGCCACTAATGGTGAATCAGTCCTGCTTCTGATGAAAACTATCAGGAATGGGTTTCTTAGTGCTGGGATCTAGAATCTGACAAAATATAGATTTATAGCCTTAAGGTGGGACTCATTCTCCACTGATGGTGAATCAATCCTCTCCCAAAATTGTAAGAAATCAGGGAACAATTCTGTAACACCAGATCTGAGGTTGTCTGTGTGTCAGTTTGACAAAGTTAATTATGTAGAAAACAAACAAAATGTCTTCTCCAGGATTGAAATGAGGTTGATTTGACTTGAAGCACCTTCTTGACTTGTTGAACACTCTTCAACACCTAATTTCTTGTCAAATTTGCATACAAAAGTCTACAAACACACATGCAAGAGGGGAAAAATGGTCGAGGGTTAGAGTATAGGGATTTGCCTTGGTCAAATCCCACTTTGGTAATCAAACCCTTAATGAAATGATGAAATGTAAGAGAATGATAAACAAATAACATGCAAATGCTATCAACTTACCAAACCTTTGTTGAAGAAAATCTGAAGTTATGTCAATGGTTGCTCTTGAATGCTTGAAAGACTATGAAAATGACAAGGGGCCACATTACAACAATAAATTAAAGAAAAATAGATCAAGCATCACAAAGAAAGGCCTAAAAGACTATGAAAATGACAAGGGGCCATTTTTCTACGGTGCAGAAACCCTAGCCAATAGATAACCAACAAAACTTAATTTTTTTGAAATTATGTAACTCAAGGAACCACAATTTTTTTGAAATAGTCCTATTAGAATCATGTGCAAAAGTTTCAAGAGTCAACCTCCTTCAGTTGACAAAATTTCTATTCTTTATGCATTTCTATTTTTTCATTTTTCGATTCTTTGTACATATACAAAGTTAGAGTGGTTTTCAGCACAATTTTTTGGTTTTTTCTTTGGTACATGACTTAGGGGGAATCAATTCAATCTTTCCATTTGTACATATGCATATATTTATTAGGGGGAGATGCATCATATGTTAGAATTTTTTTTGTATGAACCCTTTTCCCTTGATGTCAAAGAGGAAGAATATTTTGGATATTTTTTTGGCTTGTTTCCATCAATGAAAAAGGGGGAGATTGTTGGAAGAATGAGGAGTTTATCATCGATGTAGTTGTTGGAAACATGAGCATGAGGAATAAGCACAAGGAACATATAGTTATGCTTTTCAGTGTTGTCATTGATGCCAACGTTGTATCTTGATATGGGGATCATGGTGCAAATAATTTTGGTTGGTTCTAACATGTTTTTGGATGTTTAAATAAAATAATTTTGCAATAAGGCTTGATTTAGTGAAGGTATATATGATGAAAAATGACTAAGTGTTTATACTAGTGTTTCTGGGTACAAAGCTTCTAGTTTTTGAGTTTGCACTATTCTACAAACTAACATTTCACTCTACAGTTCTAGCATAATTTTTTTGGTTGGTAGAAGCATCTAATTCTAGAATTCCATCTTGTTTTGGCTTTTGTTTTGAAATTTATGAATGAAAAAAGTTTAGCCTAACAGTTATAGTCATTTCTTGTACTGTGCATATGAGTTGGAGAGTCTGCACTTCTCAGTAGATAGGATTTGATTTTTGTGGACTTAAGGAGATGTTGAAAGATGTCAATAGAGTTTGAATTCTAGATGGCATAGCATTTTGAGGTCCACGTGTCTGAATATGGGTATATAGTTTATTTATTTTTGTATTAGGTCTTCTGCAGTGCCGACCTAATAGGTTTGAAGGTAGCAAAAGGTTAAGTATGTATTGTGGAATTGTGGGAGCTATTATAGGCCCATGCCGACATATTTAAAATTGTTTTAAGGATTTAATCTTGGCACAAGACGTGTATGGAAGGATTTGAGCCGACAAGTCATATATTTTCTATTTTGTATGATACATCTAATTAGGTTGATATAATTGATGTTATACTTGAAATAGATATATAAGTTAGATCATGTTTGGTGTTTTGATATATGAAAAAGATGCAAGTGATGTGAATGATGTGAATTGAGAAAATACATTGTGAATCTAAGTTGTGAATGTTGAGTAGAATATTAGAGTGATGTGAATGCAGAGGAAAGTAGAGTATTAGATCAGAATCGAATGAAGTGTGTAAAGTCAGTTTATTGAGCTTCATTGGAACTGTATTTCATGCATATGATAGATACAATTATAACAGTTTAATATAGGTTGTGAGCCACAAAATTTCTTCTATCTCTTTCTCTTAGTGGATAGTGAGTCCACTTGGATAGTGAGTCCACCTGTAATGAGAACTTTTGTAAATATAATATAATCGGTTATAATATATTTTGAGCTAATCCTCACCGTGGTTTTTCCCATTTTTGGGTTTTCCACATAAAAATCCTGATTTTCATGTGTTATGTGATGTTATATATTTCATTCTTTCTTTCATTTAGTGTAATTGAACATGCTATGCGGACTGGATATTTAAATGTTTGAATGGTGTAAAAGAATACCGATTCCCCCCCCTCTTTGTATTTCAAGTGTTCAATAAACATAGTGTAAAATTTTAAAGGTATACAATTTCGTACAGTTCATTTAGCCCCAGTTTAGTGAGATTATGAGCCCATGCTCAAACTCACACTAAAGTAGATAAATTAGTCAAAAGAGGTCCAATTGTACAACTGTTGGAAAGATAAGATGACAAGGATCAAGGAGGATGATCAATCCCTCGAGATCTAAGATATCATAATGAACTAATAAAGGCACAAAGAGACACATGCATGCATTTGCGACACAAGATACACAATCATACAATGTAAAAATTGATGCAAAGGGAAAATTAAAGGAAAAGGGGTGGATCAAGCCTCAAATGTTAGTCCAAAAGGTGTGGATCAAGCTTAAGCTGTTTATCCAAAAAATGTTTAGAAGTGAAAACCAATTGTCCACTATGCGAACAATTTTCTCACAAGGGCTAGTGAAAATCTACTGTTCACTAGGTGATCCCCAAAGGATGAGAAATAAACACTAGGTATACAAGGTGCACACTCATAAAAAAGGGTGCCACATGGGTAAAGTCATCACAAAAATTATGTACCCATAAGTCAGTGCTAAATGATCAATACCGAAATGAAATAATGCCAATGAAATAATGCCAATGAAATAATGTCAATGAAATAATGCCAATTAAATAATGTCAATGGAATAATACCAATGAAATAATGCCAATGCAATAATGCCAATGTATTCCCCCACTTTAAAGAAATTTCTAAACACCATGTTGTGAGAAATTACTTTAAAGTAGCAAATGATAAATGCCAATTGTTAAAAGAAGAAATGAGAGCTTATTTGGAAATACCTATGCCAATGATATGTTTCTAAATAAAGCTACGCTATGAAGAGGAGTTTTCCCCACATGCAATCCAAAAATATAACACATAAGGGATCCATAGATTCAGGGTCAACATATATATTTGCTAGAGTAATATTTAATAGAGCTAAGAACCATCATCATTCCCTAAATATTTGTAGAACAATGAACACAAAGGAAGAATGACGCATAGAGAGTGAAAGAAAAGAAGAGACTTGGATGTCTTGATGCTTTGTATCATCCCCAAAAGGAAAAAGCAAGACAAAAGTAAAAACAATGTTTGTGACATATAAAAGAATGAAGGTACAAATAGAAGAATGTCATGATAGGTTTGCCTCCTTTGTATCCTTGCACCAATGGAGTAACAAGGGTCATCCAAAGAAATCTCAAAAACATAAAGAAATTCCAAGCAACACGATAGGGGGGATCACATTACACATGTAATCACAAGAAACCAAAAGAAGACAAAGAAAAGACTAGTATGTCACATGTGAGCTAACCTAAAGTAGGTCATCTACATCCCAATATTTCTTATTGTAAACATAAGGTAGATAACTATCCAAATGGGCAACAACAAGTGCCATACTAGGATAATCACTAGGTTCAACACATGGCGATTCAAACTTGTTAGGAGGATCATCATGGTTTCCCTCTTCTAAGTTCATGGAAGTGGAAAACAACAAATTAAATTCATTATGCACTTCTTCATAAATTTTAGCAATCTCATCATCATCATCCAAGTTAATCACAAGAGAAGGTCTAATGATAGTGTCCATTTTATGTTCTTATTTTTTGTTGTGGTGAAGGTGGAGAATCATCATGCTTTGTTTGAGTTATATTTTGATCTTGTTTTATTGATTTATTCTTTTCTTCTAACTAACGAGAAATAGCATGATGTCTACACTTATTCTCTTTAGCATTTAGGTTTCTTCTAGCATAGTTTTCAAGTTGTGATGGTGTAGGAATGGGTTTATCAACCATTGGTTTCTATTCTTCTTGCAAGGGAGGAATGGAAGAAACTATCGACTGTTGGTCAACCAATTTCACTTTAGGTTTATAAACTTGTTTACTTTTAGGAGGTACCAAAGGAGTTGTATGTATTTCTCTTTGTCTTCTATAGGAAATGGGTGAAGGAATTATGGTGGATTTATCTTGGTTACTTGGAAGGAATTTTTGTTAAATCATAGGTTCATCAATGATTGGTTGGGAAGGAAGAACATTCATAGACTCAAGAATATTTCCAAGAGATAATTTTTCTATGTGCTTTGCCTAAAATTTGGATAGGATTTGAAAAAGAAGTCTTCACGAGGCTTAATATCTTCCATTGGTTTGGGCCAAAATAAATTTAATGAAATGTTCCCATGGGAAGACAAAGGATTAAACCCACTATGATGCACAGTAAAAATTTCATTGCCAAATGGAAATTTCAAGCACTTATGAATAAATGATAGGAAAAAATCCATAGAGCGTAGCCATGGGTACCCTAACTTCACATGGAATTGGTCTGATGATAGGATGATGGCAATTGAGACATCTAATTTCTTCAATCCAAATTTTAATGGGAGAGTGATCGAACCTATTGTAGGGTGGGAAAGACCATCATGTGTTCTGATCCATGCTTTCGATTGTTCAAAAGAATCTTGGTAAAGTACATGCACAAACAAGAATTCCTTAGTGATCACATTCTCTATAAACACATGATCAATTAATATCCCATTAGTAGGCTTGTCATCGATTCTTTCGATGATGTAAAGAGGACCATCAGGTACATGTTTTATTATGTTCTTTTGTGAGAAATCAATGGACATCAAGATTGAATTTGGTTTGGACCTTACGAGGTTGAACACCAATGAATCCAATCATAACATCTATATCATATCCATCATCACTCTTATTATCATCAGTTATATCTTGTATGTTGTCAACATTCATCGCATCATTGTTTTTATCACTAGCTTTTATAAATGAGACAAATGGTTTGGCATGGGATTGGTAAATATTTGCAAAATTTGGTTAGAAGGGGCAACAGATTTATTTCCTTGATCATTAAAACTGCCCAACTGGATGTGATTAGAATCAATGAGGTCTTGCACTATATGTTTAAGACGTCTACATCGTTCTGTATCATGTCCAACTTGTCAGTGATATTGGCAAAAGATATTGGGATTATGGTTTGGAGGTAAAGGCTTAGTTGTATCAAGAGGTCTAATGGGAGGTAAGGTAATTATGTTCTTACTCAAGAGTTGTAACATAATGGAATGAAGGGTATCAGGTAATGGGGTGAATTTCCTATTCTTTTCTTGATATATTGGCATGGAGTTGTTTTTATAGTAGCCACTTGAGATTCAACATGGTCAGTTGCTTACCTAGAATATCGGGGACATTCTTCTTGAGATTAACCTTTTGGTCTCTAAATTGGATAGAAAATGTTTGACTCACATCTATGTAGGGAAGGTAATCAAGTTTCCAATAGCTTGGTTAACTTGGGGTCCAATTGCAATTTATGCAAGTGTTGGAAGAGGCTTGAGGCATTACTTGTTACTATACAAGGATTGATCCTTGTGGAAAAAAGGAATATTATATTCAATGATGGTTAACAATGTCTTTATTAATGGGTATAGGTGGCTCCCCTTAATGGGTCCTTTGGTGATGTGGATCTAGTTGGGTGAGTTGGAAAGGTTAAAGAGGGGTGCCGCATGGATTTTTTTACCTCATTACTAGTACTTATGGTGGGGCCTTTGAATTTTATGGGTTATCTTATCAATTGTACTGCACATCCTATCAAATCTCATGGGATGTGCATAATAAGATATTTATTGCTAGTCTTTTTAATAATTCCAATTTAGGCTATCTTACTATTTGCATATGATTCTTTGAGTTGTACTTAAGAATTTTAAATCTCCCCCCCATGGCTATCTGGCATGGGGAAATGTGTAACTTTAAAATGACCCTTGACATAATGGATATTAATTATCTGGATTTAATTAACAAATGGCTTACCCTTTGGCTCTTTCATGGTAATCATAGCCTCGTGGAGGTGGCGTCATTGGAAATGACCACTAAAGCATGTAAAATTCAGGTTGTTTTCATTACTCCTTTCTATCCCAGATGGAGGAGGAATGATGGTTTTAAAAAGGCTAAATTCACCAGTGGGAAGTCACTTAAATTATGACTAACTTTGTTTCTTTGGGTCTGCTACTATGTGTCATGGGTCACAATGGGTGGAGATAGAGTAAAAACCGAGCCTGATAATTGTGAGGAGTTTTGTAGGGACCCAATTACTTGGAACATTTTTAATGAGGGTGTTCTAGCACCACTTTTAGAGAATCATGTGGGCTATGATGAGTGTTTTTTGGCCTAGTTTGTTGGTTCATGGAAGGATAGGAGGGTCACCATGGGTGGCATCTCATTTGAGGTGAATGAAGAAGTTATTGGCAAGGTGACAGACCTTTATTGTGATGGAAATAAATACAAAAAACAAACCAAAACACAAGACTTGGAGAGTCTCAATGTCTTCTTCAAAGGTGACAAGAAGCCAATTCAGAAGCAGTTTGTTTTTGATTGCAAGGCATTGCCAAAACCCTGGGACAAGGTGTGTCTTGCAATAATAAAATATGTTACTTTAGAAGGTCGGTTGAAGGTGTTTTTTTTTACCATTTATCAATGTTAAACCACTTTAGGAACAAGATGACCATCAACTTTCCAATTTTTTTTCTCACCTCTCTGGAAAATTCAGTTAAAGAAACCCTTGAGGCTGCCTCTCTCAACCCAGATGATTTGCCCCCCATACCACTACATCAAGGCCTAATCCTTAGGCTCTACCAATTTCATCTTGCCATGTGCCCACCCAAACCTATCTCTACTATGTGTGTTGAGGAATTGGAATCCCCTAATGTGGCCCATATTAATCCTTCCCCTATTGCCTTTGAGGGTTCTAAGAGGAAAACCCTCATACTTGAAATTGAACCTATTTCTGAACATAAGCCCAAAACCCCTTCTAAAAAGAAGAAAAACACAATTTGTTTGTTCTATTCTAATGCTGCGGTTGGGTTACGTGAGCTAAAAAAAAAAACCGTCAAGAAGGACAGTAGACCCACTGCAAAGACGAAGGGGAAAAAAGTTTCTCAGAGCCAGGTGGACTTGCTAGGCTCCAACATCGAAGGGAGGAGCGTTGAGGAAAAAGACTCCAAGGGCGACACCATGGTGGCTGTGAGCTTTGAAGTGGGGTTGGAACAAACTAGTGTGAGGTGGTCCAACATACTGGTAAAGAACAAAAAAGTTTCCTTGGTTGATGAGATTTCCAGTGATTCAAAGTAGACTGGCGGTAAGACTGAAGGAAAAAGAGATACTGTTGAAGAGATGAACGAAGGGTTTGTGGAAGGCCCTAATAATTTTCTAACATGAATCAGAGGCTTAAGGAGGACTCCAATCACTCCTCTAATTCTAGAGCTAGTGGAGATGAGGAGATCCAAAGTAGGAAGGGAAAGAATGAGGACACCGGTGTTCTACAGGAACAAGTTGCTAAACTGGAGTGGAAATTCAGTTGTCTGGCCCAGTTCACTGTTAAAATGATTCACAGATCTGTTGTCACTTTGTCTGATATCATCAAGGAGGAAGCAAATAAAAATTATGAGGGAGAAGGACCCAACTAGATTGGGGATGATGTGTTGAATCTCCTGTTCTAAAAATGGGAAAATTTAGATAGTTAGTGTTATGGTCTGGGTGGTGCTAATGTTTTGTTGTTAATGTGTTGTGTTTGTGTCCTATTTCCATTATTTTTGGTTAAAGAATTTTTGATAATGTTTTGAACTAGCTCCTTTTTGGCCCCGCGGGCTCTCTGTGTAAAGGGTACAACACCCTATAAATGTTGCTTATATAATAAAAAACATGTTGATATGTTTGAGGAAGATTTATTTTTATAAATCCCTTATTTTGTTTCTTGAATGGTTGGAATTTATTATGAGGCATGGATTTATATTTTCAAGATGGTTGGAAGAAGTTTTCACTTCGTGACGACTAACTAAATTCTGATAGTGATGAAGAGCCATGCACAAATGGGTGAAGGAGGGGAATTTCATCATCCCAATCTTATCTTGAATCTTTGTGTGCAAGCTCTCAATGAACATTCTTTGAAGATCGACATCTAGAATTTTAATGTTGATTTGTGAGTAGAGAAATTGATAACATGCTATGAAGTCAGTGACCTTTTCATCATCCTTTTGTTTATGTATTGCATTAAATCAGGTAAGGCCATCTTGGGACCAATGTACACCTGGAAATGGTTAAGGAAGGCATGAACAAGCTCATTGAAAGAACAAATTGAGTTATTCAGTAAAGAGAGAAACCATTCCAAGGCTGTATCTTTCAAGGACCTATGAAAAATATTAGCCAAGAGATTATCTTCAAAAATGAAGTCACTACATAAGGTTGTGTATGCCAAGACATGGTTACTAGGATCTCCTTTACCACCGTATTTCTCAAACCTAGGAATCTCTATACCTTGTGGCATTTGTGCACTCAATATCTTTAATGATAATGGGTTTCGTTTGAAATATTTTGAAGGTTGACCATTTTGATTTTGGTTCAATGTGGAAATTTTTTGTTGAAATTTTTTGTTGGAGTGATGTGAAATTTTGCAAAAGTTAGTTGAGGACTAAAATAAACAAAAATAGGTGGGTTACCAAAATAGGATTGATGAACAACTTAGGGACCTATTTCTCCTTGTATTTCATTAGGAAATGAGATCCCCACCTCAAATTGACTAACAACCTTTGGTGAATTAAATTAAGGTGAGAATATGTATAATTCCTTTTTTTGCAAGGACAAGGGTCCTAGTCAAACAACACTTTGGGGAGAAAAAATAAAAAATAGAAAATAAAACCCAAAATGCAATATATAACTTGGAATAGCTAGATGAAACTAAAAATAAGTAGAACTAGAAATTAGATCATAGATTAGAGAAGGGAAGAATTATGTTTACTAGTCATTAAAAGTCAGTTTTTGAAGTTGATTTAGGACTCATTCACCTAGGGGAAAATGGGTCATGAGTTAGGGTTTGTTTGCAACTTTTTGGGAGCCTTTGCTATAGATATGAATATTCTAATTTGTCCAAATTTCAATTTTGGAAAGCCAAAAATAAATTCTGTAAATGAGTTTTCGTGAGATGACAACTTTTATGACGACTTTTGCAACTTTGACAACTTCAATTTTTCTCTTGAAGAGATCTTCAAGATTTCTTCCACCTAAATATACAAACACAAATCAAGAGGGAAAAATGTTTTGTTTTTGGTGAATGGGGGTTTTCCTTGGTCAAACCTCGTTTTGGTAATCAAACCTTGAAATGAAACAAAATATCATGAAAGGAATGAAGAATGAACAAATCAATGTCACAACTCACCAAACCCTTGAATAAACCTTGGAATGTAAATCTGCAACTTGCATGAAATGGCTTCAATGGATGTGGATCTTGAACCTTGAATCTTGACTTGATATAATGCTTTGAGTGCTTGAATGGATCATGAAACATACATCATCATATTAGCTCCAAAAACATGCATGATGCAAGAAGAATTTGACATGAAAATTAGATCTTGATTTTTGCAATAAATCTTCAATAAATCTGTCTTTGAATGCCTTGAATTTTTCTTGAAATTCTCATAAAATTTCTAGGTTCTTGAATTGATTTTATAGGATTTGAAATGATGAAATAACCTTATATTTATAAATATGTATCATTAATTTCCTAAAATTCAAATACCACAAGCCAACATCTCAATATAGATTTGAATATGTTAAAATAATGCCAAAAACATAATTTAAATTTAGGTCCAAGGTCTAAGGGAGGACCCATTCACCCATGGGTGAATGGGTCCTAGGTCCCTAATCCTAGGACACACAATTCTCAATGAGAAGTGTTATGTTAAGGCATTAATGAATGCCAGATTTCCTCTTTAGAAAATGTGATTAAATAGGCTTGGAAAATGAATTAAGGGACCAATAAGGAAAATTAAGCTCAATTAATTAAAGGATCCCTAAACACGTGTGAAAGTGTAAAGAGGTACACTTTACAACACCAAAAATAAGGCACAATTAAGTCCAAATTAATATTAATTCCAAATTAAGTGTGAAAATGTAAAAGGGATACATTTTTCTATACTACAAGGACAAAATCAAATTGGTTATGTTTTGGGAAGGAGGTGAATATGGTGGAGGTGTATATGTGTTGGGAGGATAAGTGAATTGCAAGTTTGTGAGAGGTGATGGGTTAGGAGATATGGTGTTTGAATTCACAAAACTATAAGGATTCCTAGTGGAAATACCTAAAGTTGGATTGATGTTTCTAGTTGGTTTCCTTGTTGAAGTAATAGTTAAATTAGTGTATGTAGGAATAGAGGTTATGACTGTAGGGGGAGAATTTCATTTCCTCCTTGAATTTTAGTGTATCCCAAAGTTTTAGAACAACTATTCAATATAGGAACATGATTATCAATGATGTGAGCTAAGCTATGCACAATTTCTAATCCTTATTCATTATCAAGCATTTTCCTCTTGTTATCTATGACAGGAACTGTAGTATTGACAATATATGAACACCACTCAAGAAGTCTTGTAATATTTCTAAGGCTTCATCCATTTGTTTTAGCTTCTCCTGAGGGGCATCAACAAAAATGGTTTTAATCAACATTAATAGGATTGGAAGTCATAGGACATGTGATTTTAGGGATGGATTCCAACATGGGTTGACTAGTGTCAACACTAGAAGTGAGAGACTTGGACAACCCAAGATCCACAACTAATGTACAAACATAGGATGCCATGAGTCTCGAACTACCTCCCACTAAGGTATTGGAAATAGGACATGAGGTTGTAATACTCATAAAAGTTTCACCAAACCAAAAGTGTACCCAAAAATAGAAAACATAAGAAAAGATATTGTGATATTTAGATCTAGTATATGAGATTTACTGATTTTAGAATACAAAAACTTAAAAATGATGTCTTTTGAATGCAAAATTTACTTTTGAATAATTCACTTGTTTTGATCAATTGACTTGAATGCAAACAACTACAAAAAATTGAAACTTCTAAAACTAAAACCGAGATTTGTAAACAACAAGAAGTAAAGCAGACAGACAAATTTATGCTTATAAATTTTAAAAATTACCTATACAAGGACATGTTTTCCCAAGGCCAAATGGGTCTTTGTACATGGATTTGAAAAATTAAATTTTGAGTTTTTGAGTTAATATTTAAGTTCTATGTTTTAGGTTGCAAACAAATTCTTTCGGTTAATGCACATGCAATTTGATGGAAAAAAGAAAACAAAATGACAACTTTTGAGATGAAATTTTGATTGAATTTTCTAGTGTAAATGACTAAAAGACACCCTTATGTAGACTACTATGTGAAATATATGCAAGATGTATGCAATATTTTTGAATTTTTATGAATTTAAATGAATCAAAAATGTAATTTTGAAACCCTAAATGAGATGCAAAACAAACTTTAATGCAATACATAGATCTAGGGTTTTAAGGATCTCCAAATTTGAAAATATGATGTATAATGTCGGGTTCACCAAAATGAAACATAGAAAAGAAGGAGATTCAAAATGGAAAGGTGGGAAAAGGATGACGTAGGCGTTTCCACCTAGGTTCACACACACTTTCCTAGTTTTATTAGAAAGAGAGAAGATCATAAAGGGATAGGATTGGTGTTCAACTTTGAGGTGAGTCAACCCTGTTTTGGATCTCTGAATCTCTACTTTCTTATGATAGAAATGACTGATTTGCAGTGTTTTAGAATTATTTAAAGTGCATTAACCAAATGAATTATATGACCTAACACTTGAAATACAAAATTCTATGATAACAAAAATAGAAAAGACAATTTGTAGGCAGATCTAAGAAGGGAAAACTAGTGTGCACCTATGATAAAAAGTGGGTTTCAAGGCTTGTAGTAGGACACATTCACCTAGGGGTGAATAGGTGTTAGTGTAGGGGTCCAAAATCCTTTTTTGCAGTCCTTTGATATTGGATCCAAGTTTCTGATTTCTCTAGGTTTGACTGTCAGAAAGCTAGAAATAAAATCTTTAGGTGGGTTTTCGTAGCTTGACAAAAATGATGAAAACTTATGTAATTTTCAAAATTGCTCCTTTGATAAACTTTCAGTCCTTCTTCACTTGTAAATTTGCACATACAAAGAGAGAATAATTTATTTATTTTTGGGTGAATGGGGGTTTTCCTTAGTCAGACCCCATGTTTGGTAATTAAACCTTGATAATAAAATAATGACAAAATGAAGGAATTGATGAATGAACACTTTATTGTTAAAACTCACCAAACCCTTAATGGTTGCCCTTAAAGGACTGAAGTCAAACATGTCACTCTAAGGCTTGGATCTTGCATTCATTATCTTGATTGATTGATGCTTGAAACCTACATCATAATGTTAGCTCCAAAACATGACATGAACACACATGAAATTTGACATGATTTGATCTTGATTGCTATTGTAGATGACTAATAAATCTTCTCTTCAATGCTGTTAATAATAATTTTTGCTATAGGATTGCACTCATAAAGTGTGTTCTTGCTCGTTTGCTTTGAATTGATAAAATAACTATGTATTTATAGGTGTTTATCTAATTTCCCAAAAAATAGATTCTAAAATCCAACACTTGAAACTTGAATTTGAATCATTAAAATGCCACAAAAAATATATTAAAAATTGGGCCCTATGTCTTAAAGGGGACCCATTCACCCTTGGGCGAATGGGTCTTAGGACATAAGCCTAGGACACTCAATTTCCAATGTGATTTAATTAATGTTGGTAATTATTTAATATAGGCTTCTCTTTTAGAAAACAAGAATAATAAGGCTTTGAAATGCATAATTTTGTCAATTAGAGGCTTAATTATGTTCAACTAATTAAGGGGATGCAAACATAGTGTGAAATTGTAAAGGTATACAATCTCCTACACTACCATTTTCAACTTATTATATTTAAGATTAGTTTAATTAAAATTGGACTTAAATATTTAGTGTAATGGAAATATTTTATTTTCCTAATAATCATCTTAATATTAACTATTTATTTTTAATAAAATTAAACATGTTTTTCTATGTTTTTCCTTAAACAAATGATTGAACAACAATAAATGTGTAAGGTTAGAAGTTGGGATAAGATTTTATTCTATAGTAAAATTATTTTAATATACAAATATTGAAATAAATAAAATGTGATATTTAGTTTGAAATTCAATGATAGGAATGTATCTTGAAAAATGTTAGAAATGAATTCATTAAGATGTTATAATTGTATGGATTGCTCATGTGGAGATCTTAGATTCTATGAGTTGATTGTGTTTTAGTCTAGTTCCCCCACATGAATATTGGTTCGATCTCTGTATGTGTGGTACTAAATTGATGCACAAATCTAAATTGCAACACATAAATCTAACTAGTAGAATGTGGTTTTATTTTTTAACTCACTTGTCTCAATCTTCTAGTGTTTGAATTTGTGTAAAAAATTGTAACGTTTAGGAATGCGTAAGTTGGGAACTCATTGAATTACAAAGGTTACATTCTCTTCAATCAATCCCATCATTAAAGAAACTTTACATCTTTGATTGAAAGATTGAAAACATGTAGCAAATGTGCAACATATCTAAGATGACGTTTACTGATGTAATACTTTGAGAATTTGCTTAATGATAATCTCATAAATGCTCAATGAAAAGTGCTTACATAATTCCTAAATGACTTTCAAATGAGTAAATACATAAGTTATAACAAGTAAACACAAAAATCAACACAAATGAATACAAATCAACTCACAAAAGCTAATATAAAAGAGAATATAATTCATTTTGAATATAAATCTACAGATTCAAGATTTATATCTACATTTGTGAAGTAACCTAAATCAAATTTATAACTCTAAAATGAATCCAAGATAACAGAAAAATATATTTAAAGATTAGAAAATTGTATATATTAAAATATATAAATCAAATTTTCACAAAATACATTATTTATACATTTATTATTACTTTTGAAATGGCCTAATCAGAAAAGGGACCGAGTATCTAATTGTTACCATGATACAACCCATCTTGCCTCCTGGTATACATACTCGATCTTTATTCTACCTCTTGTTTTATTTGGTATCTACGCTCCCAATCCAAAACTTTACATCATCCGCAAGCTGGCCTTTGACAATGACATCACATACACTGCTTTAATTAGTTTTACTACGTGTGCATATCATCTACTGTCTGCTTTTAACAGGCATGTATATCACGTTACAACAACATTTAGAAATTACATCTCCCGTGTAAACAATCACTTCAACTCTTTTATTCCATAATACGTCCTCATGTTTATCCAATTATAGCATATTGCGAATTTCCTTCTCTTCATGCATAGAAGAAGACAGGAGCAAACAAGCTTTGTATATTTCACTGGTTTTCAATGGAGATCATGGTGTGAAAGTGTTTTCTATAAGACAGCAGGATTGACAGGGACCCTTTGTAGAGATGACAAGATTTGGCTTCTATTACAACCACAAAATTCAAAAGGTTTTAACTGTGTAGGGTGGAAAAACATTTATTATGTCCATTGTATCAGCCGACCTCAACAGGTGAAGGGGTCCCTTCGCTTTTTAATCATTAATTCCAATATATTCAGTCTTTCGTCCTTCATATAGAATAAACTATCTATTATTATCTGAGCAGTTGATTCCAATCTATTCTGGCTTTCGTACTCCGTATAGAATTAACTTGTGAACTATTTTTTGAACGGTTAATTCATTTCCATTCTATTCTGCCTTTCATATTCCTTATACACTCAATTATTAATTATTTTCTGAAAAGTTCATTCATTAATTAGACTTGAGTATGAGAGAAAGACAAGACTCCCTTATCAAGAATACCAAATAAATTAATGGGCAGCAGAGAACTTTTAATGGAATCCACATGGCAGTCTTTACTCTATTGCCTTGGGGGGGACCAATGTCATATATGAGGAAGATTCAATGTGCAAGGAAATGTTGGTGTAAAGAAATATTATGGAACTATTCTTTGATGGCGCATGGTATAGCAATGGTGTCGAGGTCCGTATTTGCTTGGTCTCTCATTGTCAGGTAAAAGTTACTACATTCCTGTCTCTATGAATAGTGAAGCAGAGGTTGGGTATTTGTTTGCCCTTTTGTAAAGATATTTAATTGAATTTGATATTAACCACTAAGAATATATTATCATAGCCATTAGATGTTAATTAATTAATATGTTATAATTATAAGGTTCATTTGTATGGCACCTAGATTTTACAAAATGATTGTGTTTCTTTAGTTCTGGGTTGACTTACATGTACGCAGATTGATCTAAATTCTAGATGTTTCTAAATTGATCTAACTAGGAGGACATGGGTTGTCAGAATTCACTTGCCCCCAGTCTTCTAGTGTTCGACTCATTTAAGGTAATGCAATGTTTAAAACATGTAAGTTGGGAATTTGTTGAATTGTATGTGTGGCATTCCCTTCAATCAAATTTAGTTGAAGAAGTTTTACATTATTAATTGAAAGATTGAAACCATGGAGCAAATCTCTTCTTGATGCAATGCTTAATGATGCCTCCCTCATAAATGCTCAATGAAAAACTTGACATAATTCTTAGATGAATTTCCAAAATGATTGAATGCATGTCACCTCTGAAACAAATACACAAATCAACATAAACATGTGTTCACTAACCCAAAAACTAATATGAAATAGTTTTTCTTTTTATTTGTATTTAGTAACATGTATAGAAATACATATAAAGACAATGCAGTATAAAACCTGCAGAAGTAACATTTCTGTACCCCCTTCATCTCTTCACACATAGAAGAAGACAAGAGCATACCAAGCTTTGTATTTTTCAGTGGTTTTCCATATCAATGAGAGGGACCATTTGTTTGGTAGGTATGCAGCCTCCATAATCTCCACAAGATTCGGTTTCCATTACAACCACAAAATTTGAAAGTTTATAACTGTGTTGGGTGGAAAAACATTTAATTTGCTGACACGAACAGGCCAGGGGTCCCTTCTATCTTTAATAATTCATTCCAAATCTATTCTGTATAGAATTAACTATCAATTATTTTGACAGATAATTCATTTCCAATTTATTCCTCCCAATAGAATTAACTACATTTATTTTCTGAACAGTCTTAAATGATAGATAGTGCAGTTCCATGGGCTCTTTTGCCACTGGTAACAGCAGCAGACATCTTCATTACTGGGTGGTTTTAATAAACGAATGCCCCCATGTTTATTAAATGACAGAATCCTTTAAAAATATATTTATATTATAAATTGTTTTGATTTTTAATATAGAAGATTAAATTTATAATTACTCATACTATTAAGTGTTATTAAGTGGTCAATAAGTATAAATATATTATTTATTAAATAAAATTAATTGAAATTTAATGTCAAATGGTATTATATTTATGTGATAAATTATCTTTAAAATATGATGCTTTTAAAAAAAAATTAGGTTATAAATTTATACAAGATTTTTTTTGGTTTGACATAAAATGATAGTTTTTTTAATGTCTTATCTAAAGTCTAATAATTATTTTTTATCAATATTTGTGCATTATTGTCTTCATTGATCATTTTGTCTTGTAGTATTTCAAAAGAAATGAAAAATTCTTATTCTATGAATATCTAAGAGTTTAGATTTCAATTCTAATTTATTGTATGATTTTAAAAAAAAAATTACATTTTTTTTCTTTTACAATTGTTATAATGATACAAGAAATGTGTAAAAGATTTAGATATGATTCCCTTACATTAAAATGTAGTTAGTGAAAAAAGTATAATAGATTAAGTAATACTTCCTCATATAATAGGAGAAAAATAAATTGTCATTTTGTGAGGCTATAATAGTTACATTATACTATCAATTTCACAACACATTTTCAATGTTCATTGTGTGCTTGAGTCTATAAAATTATCAAAATCAATGGGAACCGTGGATATAAATTTCCTTGAGCTCCCTTCAGGTTATTTTTTATTTTTCTAAGTATCGGCCCACACCCCATCTATTTGAACATCATCGGTCCCCTTTTTGAAGAAATTCATCCGCTGCCACCACATGTTCGCTAGGCGCTCTCCGCAAGGATTTCTTGCTTTGCTCTTCTACTGGCCCCCAATGCTTCCACGTGTCAATACTGCGGATAGTTGAAGGCCCCTTCCCATCGCTTCCCTATGAAGCCCCGTCCAAGTGCCACGTAGCATCGGTCCACATACACTTTTTGGCGGACCACCCCAATCAATGCTAGTAGTGGAGGATGCCTCCACATGTCTTCACCACGTGGGTTTTTATCGGAAGGAGGGAGGAATGAACCACGGGCTCCAACCTGCCACCACGTGTCTCCTCTACGAAGATTTCATTGAGAGGAAGGAAAGAGCGAGTAGCGCTCCCCGCCATATTGCCACGTGTCCTAATTGCCTCCATGGGTTGGTGACACATGTCGACACTATGTTCTACTGGAACCACTGTCATCATTCACAGGGGATGCATCTGGTTCACAAACGACCACGTTCCATGCTCAAAATCTGTTTTGTTGCAACGACCATGGGAGATCATTGTTGCAGGCATCATTGCTTGTGATTCAAAATATTTTTTGTTATTGGCCCGCTAGGCAGTGGGATTTTTATCTATATATACTACTTCCTTCAAAAAATGAGTTCGGAAGACAAAAAAAAATTGTGAAAGACACCAGGCCTTTTGTACTACTTTTAGATTATTGTATAAGACTTTCAAACTATGCCATTGTTCGGCCTTTCTATTTTCTTAGGCTATTTGATAAAACATTATATTGTGCCATTATTGTGCTAAGTTGTTTATTTGTAAAACTTCTATGATTTCAATACAAGTTTGCTGGTTTAGACCATGTTTTTGACTCTTCTTTTGAGTAAATGTGTATGAGAATTATTTATGTTATTGAATAAATTATTTAGGTTTTCATCTTTAATTTCTGTTATTCTAGAACTTAGCATATTGCTGAATGGGCCCTTAGGTCTCATCCCAAAAGATAGATTTATCGTGCCTATATCTACATCTTGGCACATCGCCTTAGTTAGATCTTTATTTTTTTATATCTCCTTCATTTTCCCATTCCAAAAACCTCAATTACAGAAGAAGCCAACTTCTTTAAAAACCTAGAGGTCACTCAGTTTAGCACAATTGGTCCCCCCATTAACTGAGTTTCCCATAAGGCTGTTACCTTATCAAATTTTGGCATCAACAGTTTCTTTTTTCTGGCACGCCTGGTGGGATTGCTTAAATGTACCTAAATCTATAGTGGGTGTATGAGCCATCGACCTGTTACTAGATCCCACACATCAAATAACCTTGGTTTGTTAGTGCCGCCACTAGGAACAATACAAGCCAGAACCCATTTAGTGAACATTTCGCCCCCTCTACTAGCCATGTTTCCAATCGCTAACATAAATTATGTAGCATGGGATGCCAAAAGTACCCTTGTAGCACCAGTAGCACCCACCGTTTGGGCCCCTATCCCAATCTCTGCTTTAAAAGCTATACCTAAATTTATCGAGAATAGGTTAAGAACACCATCCAAACATCTGCAAGATGTGACAAATGTGTGTTTGGTGCATAGAGTTACTGACCAAAATATAGCGCTAAGGTTGCTCATAGCCTCTTTCAGGGGTAAAGCGCTGGATTGGTACCACACTCTGCAAGCTAACACTATCGATACTTGCGATCAGCTTGGAGATCCTTTCTATGAAAGATTCTCGAATGATGGAGACAGGTATTTGCAATATCATTAGTTGTCAATCATAAAGTAGGCCCCATATGAAGCTATGACTGACTTTAAAGCCTGGTTCAATATAACTTGGCAGAGAATTCAAGCTACTATCCACCCACTAGCTGAGTTGGCATTCATGTTCTACTTGAAATCCATCAATGCCATCATCTCGATGATGATCCAATCTCTTGGTAGAACCACTCTACCGGATGCATACAACATCGCTATCAAGGCAGAGAACAATCTGATAGATGGTGGGAAGTTGCTGCCTCGACCCATCATGCCTATATTTCCTGAAATATCAGTTCCTACCTAGGAGATGCCATCAACCAGTGCACCCGATCCTCCCCAGTCTATGTATACATATCCGGGCATGCCACAGAACATTGCTTCCACATCTGGCTATTCGAAGGATGAGATGAACCATGTCAAGGAGATTTTGTGGACCATTGCCAACGAAATAACTACCATCAAGTGAAACTAGTCTGCGCCTCTGAAGCCAACCTACCAAAATTATCAAGGTAGAAGACATTCTTACCAACAAAACTAGTTTGAAAGAGGCTTGCGCACAAATCCATAGGCTCAAACAATTAATCAAATAGTGCCTATAGCTACTCTACTGCAAGGTGCTCACCCAAGCTGAAACAAAGAGTTGACAGTATAGAAAAGTAATTTGGTCGATGACATTAACCCCTGGTGCTTCCCTTATGGTGACACACATATTCCCTGAAACTACCCGCATGGCAATCTTCAAGAAAAGGTGGAGAACAACACAACCAAGGCGCAGTGTCAGATTTTGGAGGTTATGTATATGCCTCTCCGCAAATGGAAAATGCAGTACTTACCACGCAAATGCAAGGGATGTCCCTAGAGAAACAAATGGATATAGCTCCCAATCACACACTCTTCTCATGGATGGAAGAAGAATAATTTGTATTTGCAAATGATGCATCTACATCGAAAGCCTCACAAGTGCAATCTGATTACAACACGCGCTCAAAGAGGAGATTCATGGGAAAACCATTCATCCCGTAGCCTCAAAGTGCCTCTGACCAGACACCTAGTACCTTTGTAGTTGCACAACAATGTCAGCCATGAAGGGAAATTGTTATAACCAGAGCTAAGGAGTAGAAGCCTTCAAATCTGCCACCATTCAATGTGTTGGAACAATTGCAAAAATCCTTTGCTAATATGTCCCTTTGGGATATCTTAGCTATTATAGAGCATAAGACATTGCTACAAAAGATTCTCTAGGAAGATCCAATCATTGGGCCAGCGAAGCAATCGCTTAAGGGAAAGGCCATTGATTCATCGCCCCCTGCCAAAGTTCTCACAAATAGTACAAAGGAAGCTTCTATCGAGGTTAGAGATAAGCTGAAACCTGAACCATAGATTTTTGGGCATGAGGTTTATAGGCTACTCTTGCACTCTTAGGCTGTTTCACCTAAAAGGAGAGAGATAAACCTCACAAAAAATCAATGTGGTTCACTCAAATTAGAAAATATATGATGTAATTAAGACTAAATGAGATTATCTAAATGCAACAAAGCTATGACATTAATTGATTATGAATGCAAAACCTAAGATATATGCAATATTTGAATACACAATGTGATATGCAAGCATGAACTAAAAGATGAACAAATGCAAAACATAAGTGAAGAAGGTTGAATCAGAATGCACATGGGCAAAAAAATGAAGAATTTGGAGTGTCCTGAATGCTGAAAGAAAT